>JACEFZ010027965.1:112500-315000 GCA_014155875.1 Cepaea nemoralis | reverse complement strand
ATATGTCCTCCTTTTTGTCTTATTATGTCCTCCTTTTTGTCTTATTATGTCCTCCTTTTGGTGCCCACGTATCTGGCAACCCTACCTTGCACAGTCCTCATGTAACTGTATGGTGTGCAATAGGTCCGTACGTTTTTGAAGAAGACAATGTTACAGTGACCGTTAACTCTGAACGATATTGCGTGTTGCTGGACACTTTTCTGCGACCCAAATTGGATGAACTTGACGTCAGAAATAATGTTTGGTTCCAACAAGATGGCGCAACAGCCTACACGTCTAGACGTTCAATGGAAAATTTGAGTGAGATGTTCCCCGGTCATCTAATTTCATTCCGAGGTGACCTCGGTTGGCCTGCCCGATCACCCGACTTGAACCCGTGTGATTTTTTTCTCTGGGGATACCTAAAATCAAAGGTATACGATCTATTAAACAATTGAAAGATGCAATTCATCAAGACATTTAGTCTATTCCACATGAAATGCTCCGCCGAGTTATGGACAACTTTCGCGAACGTCTTCGACAGTGTGTGGACAATAACGGCGAACATTTGACTGATGTAATTTTAAAAAGAAAATGACATAAAATGACACCATATGTACATTTACGAAATAAAAATACTTTTTTTTTCATTATTCAAACAACATAAAACAAAATGACACCATGTGTACATTTGATAAATAAAAATACTTTTTTGTTCATTTATTGTAATTTAGTTTTATTAAAGTTACAAATGTGTTAGATCATTTTTACCCACCCTGTTGTTTATGTCTGGTTTATTATTCGTTACCTCATTATATCCTTTGTCTATTACGCATACTTAATGAGATAATCGTCTACTAAGATGTATTATTCGTTACTTTATCATCTCCGTTGTGTATTCCACGTGCTTAATGAAATATTATTTTGCTACTTATGGGATATGTGAACATATTATAATTATGTGCAACCATATACACTGTAAAGGGTTATCACCAGGACTTTGTATTAATACCATCATTATCTAAATGCCACCTAGTGGTCTGGGTGATTGGACATCTGCTTATTATGGATGGTTGAGAAACTAATTGCATGAATATGATTGTGCATATCATGTTAGACCTGATAGGTTAACTTTATCTATCAATATATATATACGTGATTATTCATAGCATCATCCCATTGGACTGGAACAGATGATATAAAGATCCGACCTAAGTGATAGAGAAAGGTTAAAGTTCATATGATGTAGTGACTTATTGTGCAATTACTGCTCCCTTGACCGACCGCAAGCAGCCTATTCGGATCTGGTCAACCCTGCCACTAGATTTAAGAACGTACCCAACTTCCTGATGAAGGCGGGGTATATGGTTGTTGTTATTTTCGTTAAACAGGTGACGGTTTTTTGCCTACACGGTTTTTGCCTATACGGGGTACCTACAATTGGCCTACCTGGAAGATCACAAGTCATTGCTGAAGGATCTCACCTTTCTACAGCAGCAACGAGTGAAGACCTTGTATCAGCCACTGACTACTCAGAATTCAACTGTTTCACCAAGAATTGCCTTACCACAAGCTGGGTACACACACACTAACAGAGATACTTCAACACCAAGCCACTTATTGCCAAATAAATATCAAGTATACAGCGAAAGACTATCAGACTTTACCATGCCAGAGAATATTACCTGCAGCCGATCATTAGCAATTGTGTTGTTTCGAGACATAACCATTGCTCATATCATCCCTTCTTCTTTTAACTTTTTAACGAAGAGTTATTGTCTTACTTACCATGTTTACGTATGTGTAACTGGATTACCTATTAGGAGAGTGTTACAAAGCTATATGGGGTCTACAGATCAGGAGAGCTGTGTGGCAGGGAGAATACTAGTCTTCAGTTTTCACTTCTGTTAAGAGTGAGCATCCTCCTTTCTGACGGCAATGCCGTTCCTGTGCTCTCTTGGCCTTCTACCTGAAAACCTTACTTGATCCCTTAGTGTAATCCCGAAACATTGGTCTAATCTAGTTCACTAAGGATTCTCTTGAACCATTTCTGGTTTTCATTTAGTAGTCGGAAACCACTAGTTGGGGATATTTATCTCTCCACTCAACTTACGCCACCACAGACTCTCATACCTTAGTGAAAATCAACGTAAAACGATCTGCTCCAAAATGATATGCGACTTATTCCAAACCTGGTATGTCGAAATTGTACAACTGCTTTCACTACTTCTAAGCCACAGACAAGGACTTTTGATAAGTGTACATAAACAAAGAAGGCATTAGCCATTTTCATTCCACTAAAACCTGTACGCGAATGCCATGAACCTGAAGTTAATTAATGCTTTTATTAGAGCTATTTACTAGTATGTTAGTTAGTTAGTTAGTCGAAAGATAATCCTCATTGCACATCGAACCATTTAGTCCATAAGTACTCGGATCCCCTCCTCAGCAAATCCCGCAGCGCGTAGCGGCTAACGACGCCAGTTCTGTGTTGGTTTATCAATCTTCCTTGGCTTCCTGCGTAGTGTTCTTGTTTGGCCACCCCTCTTTTAATTTGCTGTTCTCGCAGTCTGGTTATGGTTGTTGATTCACAGTCATCACTTGGTTCACGCAGATGTCGCCACAGAAAATAACATTTCTCTCGTGACCTAATATGTCACTTAAGCACTGCCACCTCTGGGAATCCATACTCGCGTTGCGGGCATAAACATTAACCAACACGAATGGTATACTGGATTGAACTCTCAACGACTGTATTTGTATATCGTCACTCTCCCAACTGGACATGTCTAGCTCTGACGCCACCATGCTGTCACGAACGAGAATCGCCATTCCCAGATGTCGTCTGTTGTAGAAACATTTGAAGCTGGCAATTCGGAGTAGCTGATCGCCCAGTCTCGTCTCCTGGAGCGCTACAATGCCGTACCTGTAAACGAGGGTTTCTAAAATAGAGCCCCGCTGTTTTACGCTGGCGCAGTTCCAATACAGAATACGGATATTCCTGAGTCCTAGACGGCGACACTTGAGTCTAAAACGTCTTAAACCACCACGCTTACCTTGTCGCTTTCTGCCTGCCCGGCGCCCACGCCGTCTCGTTAGGTTGACTGCTGACCGCTCAGAGAACACACGTTGTTCCGCCATGTTGAAAAACCGAAAACAACAGAAACCACACACGCTGCGAAAAATTCACTCAAGGATTGCTTCGCTCGATGCACGAAACTCCGTAGCATCGGCGCAGATCCTGAGTAGAAACTCGTGGTTTTAAATCCTGGATACAAATTACACGCATGAGATGAATAAATCCATCTCCTTCGCGAAAAAGTTAACGATCACAAAACAACCCGGCCGTCCGTCGCCATCTTGAAACCGGAAATCCACTAGTATGTCTGAGTGCCAGTGAACGAACGAACAACGAACAGACTTTATTTTCAAAGGGTAAAAAATTGGGCACGCAGGCCCGTCTTACATTCGGCCCTTCCAGTCACTCATCTTTCTTTCATCAACAGTGCATAGGAAAAAACATTGTCACATGAATTTTGTAAACATAAACAATGCATATTACTATGTTATGTGACACATCCACCACCCACCCACACATCCACCACCCACCCACACATCCCCCATTCACTCCAACTACTGCATCCAACCACACACATAACCCACACACACATACATTCCCCCACCCATCCACCACATCCCTACACCTACACATCTCTCACCCACCACACACCCCATCCACCCACACCCCAAGCACACATACATTTCCCAATCCACACATCCCCCACCCACACACATCCACCCACCTACACACATCTCCCCACCCACTCACATATCCTCTACCTGTCCCCATTACCAACCAACAATCACTCACCCACATATTCTCCTCCACCCACACACCTCCAACCACCCAGCCAAACACACATTCCGTAGCCACACATCCCCCACGCACACACACACACACATCTCCCCGTAAACTCACATATCCCGCACCTACCCACACACAAATTCCGAACCCACCCACATAATCTCCCATCCCCCCCAGCCCACTCACAGATCCCGAGTCCACCCCTACAAACATCCACCACCATCTCCTAACCTACACACACTCACCCACTCTCGTATCCTCTACCCACCCACACATCCTCTACTAACCCATCCCCCAACCAAATATCCCTTAACCACACCCTTACTCATATACAATCACCCACCCACGCATCCTCTATCCAACAACACATCCTCCACCCACCCATCCCCCAGCCACACATCCCTTAACCACACATCCCTACCCATATACTCACACATCCCCACCCACGCACAATCTCCCCACCCATACACACATCCCTCACATACATCCCACTCACCAACACATCCTCCATTCAGAAACACACACCTCCCATCCACGCACAACCCACACACACTACCCCAACCCATACACTCATCCCTTCACACATTCCTAGACACACGTACTTATCCCTCAACCACTAACACCCACACATCCCTCACCCACTCATCAACACATACATCTCCTATCTACCCACCCACACTCACACACCCCAACCCTCACACACATCATTCACCCACCCGCACACCCAACATCACCCCCACCCACCCACACACACATCCATTATCCACTCCCAGCTCCCGTCCCTCACAACACCACACCCACACACATCCCAAAGACACATCCCTCACACACACACATCTCCTCACACATCTCCTACCCATCCACACATCTCCAAACTACAATCACCCTCACTACCCACACATACATCCTCCATCCAGCCACACACACCCCACCCAGCCAGACATATCCCCCACCCACACACACATCCCCAAATCCATCACCCACACCCATCACGCACCCGCCCCCACCCACACAATCCCCCACACACATTCACCCACACATCTCTCACCCACACACCCACTCCCCACCCATCCATCCAAACATCCCACACCAATACACATCTCTCACCCACACACACATCCCCAAACCCGCAACCACCCCCACCTGCACACATCACCCACCCACCACATATCCCCACACCCACATCTCCCCACACACACAAATATCCCCCACCCATCCCATAACCCACCATCAATCATCCACCCACATATCCTCTCCACCCACTCACCCACAGCAACCTAGCCAAACACACATCCCCACCCACACACACATCTCCCCGCCAACCCATACATCCCGCACGTACCCACACACAAATCTCACACACACCCAAACATTCCCATCCCGCCCACCCACACATCCTGAACCCACCCACATACATCACGAATCCACCCACACGATTGTCGTGAGCATTGTCACAAAATTGTAAAGAAAATGGAGAAAAATTGTACATATACATTTTGTAACTTAAAAATTAGTGATGCAATTCAACTCTCTCTCTCTCTCTTCTCTCTCTCTCTCTCTCTCTTCTCTCTCTCTCTCTCTCTCTCTCTTTTCTCTATCTCTTTCTCTTCTCTACTCTCTCTCTGTCTGTCTCTCTCTCTGCTCTCTCTCTCTCTCTTTCTCTCTCTCCCACTCACTAACGCTCTCGCTCACATTACAGTAATGTTATATTATACATGATAAAATCAAGTGTCATACATACAAAATGATAATGTGAAAGATGAAAATACACAAAAAATATGGAATGGCATATTACAGGACATGCGTGCATTCAACTCTCTCTCTCTCCCCCCCTCTCTCTCTCTCTCTCTCTCTCTCTCTCTCTCTCTCTTTCTTTCTCTCTCTCACTCATACTCCCTAATTCTCTCACCCACTCTGCAGTGATGTACATGTGTTCATGTTATAAATTATAACATCAATTGGCATTCAAAATGGTAATATGAACATGAGAATACACAAAATATATGGAATAGCATGTTACATCATATGCGTGCGCTTAAATCTCTCTCTCTCTCTCTCTCTCTCTCTCTCTCTCTCTCTCTCTCTCTCTCTCTCTCTCTCTCTCTCTCTCTCTCTTCTCACCAACACACACCCATAGACACTCACAAACAATGCGCGCACACATACACACACATTAACAGATCCATTCTTCCACTGGCCCTCTCTCGTTTGCTCACTCTCTCCCCCCCCCTCTCTCTCTCTCTCTCTCTCTCTCTCTCTCTCTCTCTCTCTCTCTCTCTCTCTCGCAATCACTATTTCACCCATTAAGTCACTCTCTCCATCTTTCATTTACTCAATATCACACTCTCTTTCACTCTCACTCACACACAGACAGACACACACCCTCTCACTATCAAATACACACTCCCTCGCATACACACGAAAGCATATACACATAGATACACGAGCATACACACAATACACACACGCAAATACACACATATCCCCTCGCACACATACACACATCCACACCCATACACACATGCTTACACACACACACACAAATACACACTCCCTCGCATACACTGCATGCATGCACACATACACACAAACATGCACATACATACACACATATACACACGCACATACATATAAACACACGCACACATGTACGCACACATAAACACACATATAAACATACTTACACACACAAGCATACATACAAACACACATTCACACACACTTACATATACACACCCACACGCACATTCAGACGTGCACACACATATACCCACATACACACACATAAACACACGCATACACATATATGGACGCACGAACACACCAACCCATCCACCCACACACGTACTCACACATACACACTGCCTCACATAATCTCAACCTCTCACTCACTCAAATACTCTCTAAACCCCACTAACTCACTCTCTTACTCGCACAGACAAGTAGACAGACACACACACACACACACTCACCCACTCTCTCTCACTCATTAACTTCTCATGCACTCTCTCACTCACCCACTGAATCTCTCTTGCACACTAACTGGCTCTCACACTCACTCACACACGCTCATACACACATACTCACAAATTCTCCCCCTCACTCACTAACTCACTCTCCCTTACTCACTCACTCACCCGGCGGCTCTCTAACTCACACTCACTCACTCACTTTCTCACTCTCTCACACAGACAGGTATACACACAACACAACCTCTCTCTCACACTAACTCATTCTCTCACTCAATTTCTCACACATACGTGTACACAGACATTCACTTACTCTTTCACCCTTGCAGGCACACGCGCATACACACTCTCTCACTTTCTCTGTCTCATACTCACTCTCTCACTCACACTCTTTCTCATTCACTCTCTCACCCACTCTCTCACTCACACAGTGTAAAATGATAGTGAAAAAATGATACCAGTAGGTGACTTATGGAGTAGAAAGAAGATGTAGTGTAGCTGTTAACTGGCGCTTTTCTGTGTTACTTTGGAAGTTATTAATGTATCTAAGCATTTAGTGTGTTTATATTTTTACTTATATTGCAAGATCAACAACATACATGTTGTCCTGCATGTCGTCAGGTACATAATACTGCGTTATAAATCATATGAACCCTTTTATGGCTGAAATACAAAACATATAGTCATTGACACCGTTCGAATGTGGAATATTTGCATCTCCATGGCAATCGCATACTCACAGATAAGTCTGCACAATAAGGGTTTTAAATATCTAATCACTGAAGCTTCAGCATATTTGATTATGTGTTTGTTTTTCGCCAAATCCGATATGCGGAAAATCATTTCTTTGTCGACCGCACGGTCAGTATGCTATGCAGCACATTTTGCAATATACTGTGTATGTCTTTTTCGTTAAAATTCACAAAAAGAAAGCACATACACTGCTTTGAACATACATTGTTGCAAGTTTCATTGTAATATTTGAGATATGGGACAAAAGTTGGTCACGCGTTAGAATCCTCATCGAGGCAGAGTTCATTATTATATTTGTTTTTAATTGACTTGGACTCACATGTCCACCCAATCTCAAATGGATAACAGGAAATGTGGAAAATAAAAGTGGCCTGAGTGATATTGTCCGCATCACCCACCCAGAACCAGTTGGTCTATGAAAATATGGGACAAGAACCATAAACCCAGTTCATTTCAAAGTAAGGAAAATGGCCATTTTACTTTCTTTCTTTTTTTTTTTTTTTTTAACCTAGCCCAAACAAACAAAACACTGCTGTTCTCATTAGAATCTATTTTCACAACCGCAAGTAATGTGTGAGCAATATAGTGAAGTAATGAAAGATGAAAAGAAATAAAGAAATAAAGACAGACAGAAAATAAACAGATAAAGAACGAAAGACAGAAATAACGACAGAAAAGAGAGAAAGAGAAAATAAAGAAATAATGAAATAAACAGGTCCGCTTGGTATATTTTAAGAGTCCCTGACAGCAAATCGAGTTTTACTATCTACTTTCATCAGTAGGCAGTATTTTTACATGTCATGAGCTGACTCCTGGAAGACGTTTACCTGTTGTAGCATTTGCTACAGTGCAATGAAGGGGTATTATTAATTCTGGTTGTGTCAAGAGACACGAATCGCTTCCCTTGGGATACTTTTATTATGTTTATTAAAGGGATATAACTGTGGGGTTTCATTTCATTATATATTTTTATAATTATCTTAGCAGACTATTACTTATATAATATGAGAATAATATTTTTATATTCACATTAATAATCTACGCTATACATACAATAAATTTAGCCATTTATTACGTGATTAGTATTAAAAAATTAATAATAATGTATGATTTTTAGTATATTTTTAAACCAGAATTTCACGACTCGCTTAAAATTGATACATGGGAATGGACTTCTATTAACAATTATAACTATACTAGCTGACCCGGCCCGGCTTCGCCCAGTCCCTTTCGGGGAGCATCTCATTTAATTCATATAAGTAGTCGTATAAGTTCCCGTTCCCGTTACCGACTGTCTGTCTGTCTGTCTGTCTGACCCGGCCCGTCTTCGCCTAGACCCTGATGGGGAGCATCTCATTTAATTCATATAAGTAGTCATATAAGTTCCCGTTCCGACTATCTATCTGTCTGTCTGTCTGACCCGGCCTGGCATCGCCCAACACCTGGTGGGGAGCATCTCATTTAATTCATATAAGTAGTCATATAAGTTCCCGTTCCCGACTGTCTGTTTGTCTGTCTGTCTGTCTGTCTGTCTGTCTGTCTGTCTGTCTATCTATCTATCTATCTATCTATCTATCTGTCTGTCTGTCTGACCCGGCCCAGCCCATGGTGGAGAGCATCTCATTTAAATTATATAAGTAGTCATATAAGATCCCGTTCCCGACTATCTGTCTGACTGTCTGTCTGTCTTGGGTAAATGTAGGAGGGAGGAGGAAGAGGGAGGTGGAGGAGGGAAGAGGAGGGAGGAGGAGGGAGGAGACAGGAGGAGTAGGGAGGAATAGGAGGGAGGAGGAGGGATTAGGAGGAGGGAGGAGTAGGGTGGAGGAGGAGGCGAGGAGGAGGGAGGAGGAAGAGAGGAGGAGGAGGGAGAAGGAGGGAGGAGGAGAACGCAGGAGGAGAAGGGAGCAGGAGGAGGAGAAGGGAGGAGGAGGGAGAGGGAGGAGAAGGGAGGAGGAGGAGAGAGTAGGAGGAGGGAGGAGGCGGAGGGAGAAGGAAGAGGGAGGAGGAGAAGGAGGGGGAGGAGGAGGAGGGAAGAGGAGGAGGGGAGGAGGAGGAGGGAGGAGGAGGAATGTGAAGGGAGGAGGAGGGAGGAGGTAGAGGGAGGAGGAGGAGGGAGGCGGAGAGAGGAGGAGGAGGGAGGAGGAGGAAGAGGGAGGAGGAGGAATGTGAAGGGAGGAGGAGGGAGGAGGTAGAGGGAGGAGGAGGTAGAGGGAGGAGGAGGGAGGAGGAGGAGGGAGGAGGCGGAGAGGAAGGAGGAGGGGGAGGAGGGAGGAGGAGGGAGGAGGAAGAAGGAGGAGGGAGGAGGAGTGATGAGGAGGAGGGAGGAGGAGGAGGGAGGAGGAGAGAGGAGGAGAGAGGAGGAGGGAGGAGAAGGGATGAGGAGGAGGGAGGAGGAGGAAGAGGGAGGAGGAGGAATGTGAAGGGAGGAGGAGGGAGGAGGTAGAGGGAGGAGGAGGAGTGAGGAGGAGGAGTGTGGAGGAGGAGAGGAAGGAGGAGGGGAGGAGGGAGGAGGAGGGAGGGAGAAGGAGGGATGAGGAGGAGGAGGGAGGAGGAGGAAGAGGGAGGAGGAGGAATGTGAAGGGAGGAGGAGGTAGAGGGAGGAGGAGGAGGGAGGAGGAGAAGGGATGAGGAGGAGGGAGGAGGAGGAAGAGGGAGGAGGAGGAATGTGAAGGGAGGAGGAGGAATGTGAAGGGAGGAGGAGGGAGGAGGTAGAGGGAGGAGGAGGAGGGAGGAGGAGGAGTGAGGAGGAGGAGAGGGAGGAGGAGGAAGGAGGAGGGGGAGGAGGGAGGAGGAGGAGGGAGGAAGAAGGAGGAGGAGGGAGAAGGAGGGATGAGGAGGAGGAGGGAGGAGGAGGAAGAGGGAGGAGGAGGAATGTGAAGGGAGGAGGAGGGATAGGGAGGAGGGGGAGGG
The DNA here is from genome assembly GCA_014155875.1 of Cepaea nemoralis. Lineage (NCBI taxonomy): Eukaryota > Metazoa > Mollusca > Gastropoda > Stylommatophora > Helicidae > Cepaea > Cepaea nemoralis. The sequence continues at coordinate 304,524 of JACEFZ010027965.1, read as the reverse complement.
GAAGAGGAAGAGGGTAGGAGGAAGAGTGGAGAGGAGGAGGGAGGAGGTAGAGGGAGGAAAAGGGAGGAGGAGAGAGGAGGGAGGAGGTAGGAGGAGGAGGAAGAGGGTGGAGGAGGGAGGAGAAGGAAGGAGGAGGAAGAAGGAGGAGGAAGAGGGAGGAGGAGGATGGAGGAGGGAGTAGGGAGGAAGAGGGAGGTGGAGGAAGGAGGAGGAAGAGGAAGGAGGAGGAAGAGGGAGGAGGAGGATGGAGGAGGGAGAGGGAGGAGGGGAAGAGGGTAGGAGGAGGAGGAGGGGAGAGGAGGAGAAGAAGGAGAAGGAGGAGAGGAGAAGGAGGAGGAGGAGAGGAGGAGGAGGGAGGAGGCAGAGGGAGAAGAAGGAAGGAGGAGGAGGAAGGAGGGAGAGGAAAGAGGGAGAATGAGGAGGGGAGGGAGGAAAGGGAGGTGGAAGAGGAGGAGGAGGGAGGAGGAAAGAGGTAGGGGGAGGAGGAGGTAGAGGGAGGAGGAGGAGGAAGGAAAGGGAGGAGGAAGAGGAAGGAGAAGGGAGGAGGAGGGTGGAGGGAGGAGGAGGAGGTAGAGGGAGGAGGTAGGAGGAGGAAGAGGGAAGAGGGAGAAGGAGGAGGAAGGATGATGAGGGAGAAGGAGGCAGGAGGAGGAGGAGTGAGGCAGGATGAGGAGGAGGGATGAGGAGGGAGAGGGAGGAGGAGGGAAGATGAGGGAGGAGGGGGGAGGAGGCGGAGGGAGTAGGAGGGAGGAGGATGGAGGAGGAGGGGAGAGGAAGAGGGAGAAGGAAGAGGGAGAAGGAGGAGGGAGGAGGAGGGAGAGGGATGAGAGGGAGGAGGAGGGTGGAGAGAGGAGGTAGAGGGAGGAGGAGGGAGGAGAAGAGAGGAGGAGAGAGTTCGCCATTCCGAATTCATACTCGTCTAGTTCTTCCCTTCTACACGACTGCAGATAACTTCCTTACACATAAAAGATGAATTGTTATTGATATTGCCGTGGCATGGAGGAATATCAGCAGCAGAGTTGATTAAAAAAACAAAGAACTGAGATCTACAGAGAGCCATGAACGCCTACGCCAGCCGGCACGGCACTTGATGTGATGATTGCCGTGTGACCAATTCTGTGTAGTCACGTCATTTTCTTCCCTTTCCCTAGCGTTTTGGTTCGGGGATTCTTTCATCATCATCATCATATATTTACGTACGTATTTTGGGAGGGGGAGGAGGGAGGAGGAGGAAGAAGAAAAAAAAACTATAACAGTTGACAGCTCTGGAATGAAAGGAAGGCGTGTAGAAAATTTCATCTCAATCGGATGGGCCGTTCGCGAACAAATAAAGGACATACATATATATTTACATATATATTTACATACATACACTTTGTTTTATAGATATAGACTAGCTGATCCTGCCCGGCTTCGCCCAGACCCTGGTGGGGAGCATCTCATTTAATTCATATAAGTAGTCATATAAGTTCTCGTTCCCGTTACCCACTGACTGTCTGTCTGTCTGTCTGTCTATCTGTCTGTCTGTCTGTCTGTCTGTCTGTCTGTCTGTCTGACCCGGCCCGGCATTGCCCAGCTCCTGGTGTGGAGCATCTCATTTAATTCATATAAGTAGTCATATAAGTTCCCGTTCCCGACTGTCTATCTGTCTGTCTATCTGTCTGCCTTACCCTGCCCGGCTTCGCCCAGTCCCTGGTGGGGATCATCTCATTTAATTCATATAAGTAGTCATATAAGTTCCCGTTCCCGTTACCGACTATTTGTCTGTCTGTCTGTCTGTCTGTCTGTCTGTCTGTCTGTCTGACCCGGCATCGCCCAGCTCCTGGTGTGAAGCATCTCATTTAATTTATATAAGTAGTCATATAAGTTCCTGTTCCCGACTGTCTATCTGTCTTGTCTGTCTATCTGTCTGCCTGACCCTGTCCGGCTTCGCCCAGTCCCTGGTGGGGAGCATCTCATTTAATTCATATAAGTAGTCATATAAGTTCTCATTAAATTCATACAACAAAAAAAGTAACTTAAAAGAATGTCCTTCCACACACCATCCATTATTTTTAATGAAAACTCTTTCTAATCACCTGCATGACTACAGTAACTTCTTAAGCAAAAAAAGATGAGTTACAATGTTATGCATTGTGCAATATTTTTATGAAAACTTTGAAAATGCCTTACAGATTGTATCATTATTTATTATAACTCATATGCCGGTACATAACTATGGACAAAGAGTTTATAAATCTTTGACAACGATGCCACAATATGACTATAAGTTATACAGAAAAGTTATGCCCCTTGAAATAACTTTTACAGAGTTAGGTCCCCTGAGATATATGAAATTATAATGCAAAATGAAAAATGAAATAATACTGAGTAAGCAGGCGATTTCACACTAAAAAAATATCACAGTTGGCAGCTCTGGAATGAAAGGAAGACGTGTAGAAAATTTCATCTCAATCGGATGGGCCGTTCGCGAACGCATAAAGGACATACATAAATACGGAGATTGCCTTTTATATATAAGAAGATTAACTGTTAACAACGAGCATTCTGTTTTCCTGCAGGTAGATTGAAGTGCATTTCATTGATCGGATTCTACCTCGCGGCCGATTCCGATATTTCTCACTGGAGTATATATTCACTGGGAGTGGTGGTAGATATCACACTGTACTGTAGTGGTGATACGTACGGTGACAAATATTTCAAGTGGAACAAACTGTAAGTAGCAAACCGCTCTAAGCATTAAAAACAGGAAAAATCACACAAAACACCATGGCAATAACCAGAAACCAAGCAGAGGAGAGCAAGAAAGGACCAGTCGAAGCTATGAATTTAGAAAAAAAAACAAAAACATAGACGGAAAAATAGCTGGAATAAATCATCCCAAAGAAAGCCAACCACTAGGAAAACAGCCCGCCAGCGGGGCCCTTGAGCCAGGCCTCAAACTGAAAATAACCCAAACTGAGGGAAGACAAGCAGTACTATCGGCATTCAGCACAGGCGAATGCATCAATATCATTGAAAACGAGCTAGGTACAAGGTCAATTGCCAACCTGGATAAAAACCCAAACAGCACATTAATAATCACACCGAACGACACCCCCAAGATCAAAGAGATAGTGGATGAACTGAAAAAGGAAAAAAAAGCCCATAACAATAAAGTTACCACACGATATCAAAGTCAGCATAGAGCTGTTCCGGGCGACAACAACAATAGTTGTCAAAGGAATAAACCCGACAACATATATGAGGAAGGTAGAGGAAGAAATAAGAAAAGAGAACACGTGCATTGAAATCACGCACGTGGATAGGATATTGACAAAACGTGGCGAACCAACCGCGGTAGTAATGGTTAAATACAACGGAACAACACTGCCAAACCAAATAAAATACGTAGGAAGGCCTAAGCGCTTCGAAATGTATGTGCCACCTGTCAAACAATGTAGCAAATGCCAAAAACATGGACATACCCTTAAATATTGCAAGGAAAAGAACCCAATATGCCGTTTCTGCAGCAAAAGCCACTGGTATAGTGACTGTACAGAAGCGAAAAGGGATAAACACTATAAAGAAGTCAACCTGGAAAGACAGTGCGCTAACTGCAAGGGTAACCACAGCGCGAGATATAAGGGCTGCCCTGAATATAAACTAACAGAGACGGCATGGAGAGAGTCAGTCCTCACACAAACCCCGATGAGGATCGCAAGGTGGAGACAAGAAAACGCACGCAAAAAACAGATACAAGATAAGAAATAAGAATATTGCAATCCGAAATGAATAATATGAAGAACAAGATAGCAGACAAGGACGTAGGAAGAGACAGTACACAAGACAAAAAAGAGGCAGAAAACAATGAACTAAAGAAAGTTATAAGACGAATGGAAGAAGCTGAAAAAAGCATGATAACCATGAAAAAAACAACTTGAAGATGCAGTAACACACACGCGAAAAATAACCCAAGAGCTGGAGGCAGCCAAAACAGAGCTGAAAAACCAATTAAAAGAGAACCAAACAGCCAATGAAAAGATAAAAGAATTAGCCAAAAAGATGGAGGCAATCAGACGAGAATTGAGTAACCAGGCGAATGAAAACCACACGGCCACAGAACAGATAAAGGTAAAACTACGCGACATCGAACTATCAAACACAGAGGTAGAAAAAAGGATGCAACCACTAGGCCATGACCTTAAAAAATTGAAGCAACAGACTGATAGAGAAATCAAAATGATTAAACAAGCAGTGGAAAATATGATAAACAAAGAGGAGTTCACACGAATACTCCCAGCATTAATGGAGAAAGCGAAGAAGGGCCCGATCATACTTCAGGAATACACCGAACTAGCAAACAAGATGTTACAGGAGACAAGCGAGGAAGACAGCGAAACATCGGAGAACTGAAGAGAACAATAACCAATCACAAACAGAAATACAACACGACCATGGAAAACAACAACATTAGAATAGTACAATGGAACTGCAGAGGCATGAAAAAAACCTCCCCAGCACCATGGAACAATTAGGGAGGGAAAATAGTATCTATGCCCTGCAGGAAACATTCCTGAAACCAAAGGACAGCTACAAATGCAAAGGCTTTAAGATACTCAGGAACGACAGGACGGAAACAACAGTAGGAGGAGTCGCCCTACTCATACAAGACAATCTACAAATAGTGGAAAATGGAACATTCAGGACAACCAACTTCGAGGGAATCACAGCGGAGATTGCGAGTAAACCCAACAACCTAACCATAATTAACGTATACTGCCCTAAAGGAAAAATAGAAGAAGAAGACCTAATAGAGATAAAGAACAGAATCAAAACACCAACAATAATAGTCGGCGACTTCAACTTTTGCCACCCAATGTGGGGTGGAACAAGAAGCAGCGTAGCGGGAACAAAATTGATCGAATTTATAGAGAGTAACCAGCTAACAGTACTAAATGACACGAATAGACCCCAACCCGGAAAGATACGACACAGCAATCGACTTAACAATAGTAACAACGGGCCTAACAAGGAGCCATTGGGAAGTAAAAGAAGACACCAACAGCGATCACCTACCGATAATCATCGACACAAACACGAGAGCACAGAAGAGTAAGGAAAGTAATAAACCGACCTTCCACTTCAAGAACGCGAAATGGGAGCAGTTTAGAGAAGAACTGGACGGGATGGAGCTAGAACAGACAGAAGGTGAAGATATAGACAAATACACAGAAAGAATCACTAACAACATCCTACAGGCTGCGGTAAAATACATCCCCAATAGAAATATGCCTGCATACCTGACAGCGGACACACAGAGAACGCGAACAACAGGAAAACAATGGAACAAACAACCAGCTGGCTGGTGGTACCAGAGCTGCACAGAGGCACTGGAAAAAGAAAGAAGGCGCTCCAACAATACAGAAGAAGGAGGACAGACGAAAACTACAACGAATACAAAATTCAGAGGAACGAAGCCAACAGACTGATAACCAAAGCCAAAGAAACAGCATGGGAAACATACTGCCAGAAATTGTCACCAGACACTCCCACAAAAGAACTATGGGAGCAAATAAAAGCTATACAAAGAAACCAAACAAACAGCAACATCTCAACAATAAAAATCCCAACACTAGCGGTAACAGACAAATAAAAAGCAGACGCATTCGGCAAATACTTCTACGAGGTATGCTCCAACATGTCACTAGGAGAGCAGGAAAAACAAAGACGAGAAAAATACACTGAAGAGTTGGAAGAACTGCAACAAGAAATAGGGGACTTCTACATGGACGCGGACATAACGATTGACGAAGTAACATCAGCAATCAAGGAAAAGTACGACACAGCAGCAGGGTCAGACATCCTAAACTATACAATACTGAAAATGATACCAAGAAAAACAATAGAGACAATAACAGCTCTCTACAACAAAGTGTGGCACACGGGACAAATACCGGCACAATGGAAGAAGGCGACAGTTATACCAGTCAAAAAGCAGTTCAAGAACCCACAAAGAATCGACTCATACAGACCAATATCCCTGACATCACACCTCGGAAATATTATGGAAACAGCCATCAATAAAAGAATCACACACCACCTGGAGAAAAACGGACTAATTAGCGACACACAGTCGGAGTTTAGAGCCAACCGAAGCGCAATTGACCAAATAATTAAACTAGAAAACCACGTAAAGAGGGCATTCAAAAAAGGAGAGAAAACGATAGCAGTATTTTTAGATCTGGCCAAAGCATATGACCAATGCTGGAGACAAGCAGCTCTGATCAAAATCAACAAAATAGGGATAGTAGGCAGGACATATCGATAGATCGAAAACTTCCTACAGAACAGAAGCTTCACCGTACGAATAAAAAACGAGGAATCCAGAACCTATGAGCAAGAAAACGGAATACCACAGGGATCGGTAATATCACCGACAATATTCGCAATATTAGTAAATGACCTAGATGAAGAAAAACTGGAAGACAGGATAGGGATATCGCAATTCGCCGACGACTGTGCAATATGGAGAAGCGGAAGACACATAAAAACTACAAGAGACCGACTACAAAGGCAAATAAACAGAATTGCCAAATGGATGGAAAAATGGGGCTTCCAGATCAACACAGACAAAACGGCCATTATGATATTCAACGCGAAAAGAAAACGAAACTACACGGACGGGGACATCAAGATCCAAGGGAAGAATATAAAGAGAACAAAAAACACAAGATTCATCGGGATGACACTAGACGAACAACTAAGCTGGAGAAAAGATATAGACCAGACAGTCGAAAAAGGCAAAAAGACAATAAATATTCTAAGAGTAATTAAAGGCAGTGGATGGGGAGCCCATACAAAAACGATGCTAATGCTATAAAAATCTCTGATCAGAGGAAGAATAGAATATGGAAGCATAGTATACGACGCTGCACCGGAACACAAAAAACGAAGACTGGACTCAATACAGAACCAAGCGCTGGGCATTATCCTAGGAACAGGCAAGCATACACCAAGGGAAGCCCTAGAGGTAGCACTAGGAGTACTTCCACTACAACTGAGAAGAAAGCAATTAGTGTACAACTACTGGATAAAGGCTGCGAAGGATTCAAGACACCCCGTGTTCAGTGCATTTGATGAAAACAGAAGCAAATGGGGAGGAATACCCATACAAAAGATGCAAACACCAGCAGGATGGACAGCTGCACAAGAGATGAACGCGGACGAGAAACTAGCCAGGGCACTGGCACGAACAAAAGTTCACAGACAAACAACACCCCAATGGGAGCTAGAACTACTATTTACGGATACTTCACTCGCGAGCATAATTAATAAATCAACAGAGGACATGGAAGCCAAAGACATAGCAGAGGAATACATAAGACAAATAAGCACTGACAACCTCACTATATACACAGACGGATCAAAGAACGAGAATGGGGAGGTAGGGGCAGGAGTAGTAGTGCCATACGGGAACATCCAAAAGGAGTACAAAATAACAGACAATGCATCGGTATACACGGCAAAACTAGTAGGAATTATGAAAGGACTAGAAATAGCAACAGAGAACCCCCCTATAAAACTAACTATACTGACGGACTCACTATCTGCAGTACAAGCGCTAGGCAACCACTCTAAAGTGAACAGACAAGACCTGAAAGAGAAAATACTAACACTAACAACAAAACTAAAAAGTATGGGATGCCAGGTCACAATTACATGGATACCAGCATACAGAGGAATAACTGGCAATGAGAGGGCAGACAGGGCCGCAAAACGCGGGACAAACAGCCAGAATATAGTAAACACAGGACTCGGCATTCTGGAGACAAAAAGCATTATCAAACAACAAGTAATCGACAAATGGAAACAACAATGGAGAGACAGCAATAAAGGACGACACGCTTACCACATGCGCCAAGTATGAAAAGTCAAGTGAAAGACAACACAAAAATACCAACGTACAAGAAACTATGGAGATTGAGAATCGGGAAATGGAAAGATAAAATCACCCGACCACATTGCATTGATTGCCGAGAGGAAAACACTATAGAACACTACCTACTATCGTGCACAGCCTATGCCCAGGAACGCAGAGACCTAGTAGAATACTTCCAAACAAGAAACACTACGATGACGATGAAGGAATGCCTACAGGTGGAAGGCGACAAAGAAATACAAAAGCTTACTAAACAATTCATTGCAAGAACAGGGAAAGAAATATAACCAACATAAAATAAAGCCAACAGCAAAATAAAAATACAGTGAAGAAAAACTCGACCACACGAAAACCAGACAATAGGAAATATATAGGGGGGCGTTAAAACTCTCAAATGGTGGACAATAGAGAGACGAAACGACCCTCTCCGACGTGGGAGACAAGGAGAAGGGTGGAAATTGCCCCAACGATGGAGAAGACGATGGGAAACCTCCCTGACGATGGATAAGAGGGACGTGCAGGAAACCCCTCCGGAGTGGGACAAGATGAGATGGTAGGAAACCTCCCCAACGATGGACAAGAGAGATGATACAATCCGACCCCTACGCTTGACAAAAAACCGCTGAACAAAAACCCAAGAAAACAAGCCCAGACGATAACAGGCGCCCCCCCCCAGGGCAAGCACAAGAAAGCAGATGATAAAAGACAGCCCCTCCCCACCCCCAGGGTCAGCCCCGGACAAGAAAACACCAAACGAGAGGGATGGGCAAACCGACAATGACAGCAGACACACCAGCAAAACGACAGAAGCAAAAAGGATGACAAAAAGAGGAACTTGGACAGACATGCAGAAATAGAAGCTGTCCAACGCACAAAAGACCAGAAAACCTATACCGCACTATGAACCACCACAACTATAACCAACGTCATTAAGACGGGTTGAACGAGGTGGAAAGTTTCTTTTTTTTCGACAAATCGGAATCGGAACTGTTAACTATCATGCTGAGCCGTGGAAAGTTTATTCATGCAATCTAAACAGCTAGTCTGGGGTGACCGCCGAACTCCAAAAAAAAAATAAATAAATAAATAAATAAACAACGCTCTGTAATATACACAAACAAAGAAACACACCATGCAAATATACATTGCTTTGTATGAAATAAACGTTGGAAAAAAAAATCTAAGTCTGGATACTCGAGGTAACTCGAGTGATGGAATAAATCTCTTTTTTTAAAATCTGTCATATTGACTTAGGTCTCCTCATTGAAGGGGTCTATATCTACCTGACTGGGGCTCGATTACGTGGTGTAATAATCCTGGTTCGGGTCGCGCCACCGTGGTGCCCCGGTTCAGTTCGGTTCACCCCGGTTCGCGCCGACGTCCGGTTAGGTTCGCGCCGACGTCCGGTCCGGATCACGCCGGGCTGCCCCACACCGCCGTTGCCCACCCGCCCCGGGATCGGAAGTCAATCGGAAGTACCGGAAGTGACAACCGGAAGTCACAACCAGACCCAAGAAAATACCCGCCAATTTTTCAAAAAAAAATAAGGATCCGGTTTGGTGACGTCATAGCATAGGATCATGACTTTTATATAGTAAAAAAATAACGTCACCACGAAGGATTCGGATCCTTATTTACGACTCAAATACCACATTGTAAACTACTGAGGGTTTGCATCAAGTGCTCGAAGGATACTCTATTGTATGCGTCCTCTAAGTCTATGGTGGTCGCACATGTCTCTTCTCTGACCTGTAATCCTTAGTTAACATCTTGAGCAAAGACCGCCGCATTCAGCAATGACTCTTTGTTACGTCTGTATCCTCCAAGTGTGGGCGGAAAGCAGCCGAGTTGTTTCTATATAGGTTACTAGCTGACCCGGCCCGGCTTCGCCCAGGCCCTGGAGGGGATTTATCTATCTATCAGTCTGTCTGTCTGCTTGTTTGTCTGTCTGTCTGTCTGGCTGACCCGGCCCGGCTTCACCCAGTCCCTGGTGGGGAGCATCTCATTTAATTCATATAAGTAGTCATATAAGCTCTCCCGTTCCCGACTATCTGTCTGTCTGTCTATCTGTCTGTCTGACCCGGCTTCACCCAGTCCCTGGTGGGGAGCATCTAATTTAATTCATATACGTAGTCATATAAGCTCTCCCGTTCCCGACTATCTGTTTGTCTGTCTATCTGTCTGTCCCGGCCCGGCTTCACCCAGTCCCTGGTGGGGAGCATCTCATTTAATTCATATACGTAGTCATATAAGCTCTCCCGTTCCCGACTGTCTGTTTATCTGTCTGTCTGTCTGACCCGGCCCGGCTTCACCCAGTCCCTGGTGGGGAGCATGTCATTTAATTAATTCATATAAGTAGTCAAATAAGCTTCCGTTCCCGACTATCTGTCTGTCTGTCTATCTATCTGACCCGGCGTGGTTTCGCCCAGCTCCTGGCGCACAGTACCTTTTTTTTTCTTTTTTTTTCTTTCCAACTTTTATTTCATACAAAGCAATGTGTATTTACAAGTTGTAGTGTGTGTTTCTTTTGTTTGTGTATATTACATAGCGTTGCCGTTTGTTAGTGTTAAGTGTGACATTGTGAATGAAACATATACAAAAATATATACAGTTATGATAATATGACATTTGTGGCATAGTGCATGTAGATACGCATTCCTTGCATATACTTCACTTCCGCAAGCGGAATGCATGAAACACCTGTCCATCTCTCCCTCTCCTCTCTCTCTCTCTCTCTCTCTCTCTCTCTCTCTCTCTCTCTCTCTCTCTCTCTCTCTCTCTCTCACGCACACACACAAAACACACGCACGCACACACAATCTCATGCTTTCTGGAGACCGCAGTACATTTAAATGCCCCGCGCTTGGACAATAAACTTTAAACTATCATTTCCATTAAAATGTGGCTTCCTTGTAATTTCTGGGTCACTAAGCTCCCGAGCCGAAGGACGTTGGTGTTGTTGCCTGATGACAAATTTCAGGGTGACGCTCTAGTCCATGATATCTTTTGTTTGGGGGACAAAAATCAGGGATTTACTACTAGCAATTAGGGTCCATGGTCTGTCCCCAGGGAGATAATTGGTCCAAAATTGTGATAGTGTCTGGGTTTTATATACAATGGGAAGGACTTAAAACCTGGCCACTAAAAGCCACCTTAGCTTACTGGGTACTTAAAGGGCTCATCGAATTTGTTTATACATGGTGGTGCATATTTTTCTTTTGAAACATATCATTACCATATACCATCATTTTAATACTTAAGATACCGACTTGGTTTAAAGACTGCTACACGCACGCACTCGCGCGTGCGCGCACACACACACTCGTACACATGCGCGTGCAAATTCATGCACCACACACGCACACACACCTGCATCCACACACAGACGCATACATATGTTACTGCCAACGGCACAGACACCCATCCACAATATATTTCATGTTGCACATTCAAATATAATAATGGGAAAATTAATAATAATAGTAGCAGTAATAATAATAGTATTAATAATAATAATAATAATAATAATATAATTGTAAGATTATTAATACCATCAATAAATACATTTACAGTTGTAGTATCCTTTATTTAAAACAAGTTATTTGCTTCTACTGTAATATGTGCTGTCTTCAGCCAAATATTTTACGAGATTTGCGCTTGTGGGGCTAAGATTAGAATGTTTGCGACTTTTTGTTGATAAAGTTGTTGGACAATTTCTTTGTTGATTGTTCTGTAATTGTATAGTGCTTTGTTTCTTAATGTCCATATAAGATTTCTGTACTCTGCCAATAGAACAAGTAGCTTTGTGTGGGTGTCTTGTGTGGAGTAAGGAATGGAATTTATCATGATTGCTTTGTAAACATCTGTTCTTTGTTTCAAATGAGTGTTAAGGATGTTTTGTAGGAGGTTTCTTGTTGGCATGATTGTGTTGCATTCGTAATAGATGTGCTCTTCTGATTCTTGGACGTTCCGTCTACAAAGCTGACACTGTAGTATTTGTTTAGTTATTTTTGCTGTTCTCTCTGTTGTTGGGGTCATGCTGTAAACAAGCCTATATGTAATTTCCCTTGCTTTTGGAGTAATTTGCTTGTGAATATTTGAGAAAATTTCGGTATAATCTTTTATGAAATATCTATGTCCTCTTTTAATTCTGAGATGTACCGGAGTTGCTTGTAATTTAACTAAATGCCTGTAGATTGTATGTGTTTTCTTGTGTAGTAATTTTTCATGTCCTTTAATGGCTGAAATACATGTTTTGTAGAACGTTGGGAGAGTGCCAAAATAATGTGAGGATGTATTCCTAATAGGTTTTAAAGAAGATAGCCTAATTCCAATGTAATAGTGTGCTAAAGGGTGTTTTTCTGGGTGTTGTAGGATTTCACCTACGTGTTTGATCCTAAGTGCTTGTACTTTGGTTGTTATGTCTGGGAGGGCGATACCTCCATCTTTTTTGTCTTGCATGAGTGTAGTATGTTTGATACTGTAGATGGTGGTGCCAAACACAAAGCGTCTAATCTCTTTGTTTATGTTTGTGACAGTTTGACGTGGGGGATCTAGGATTGTGCACAGATATAGTATTTTTGGAATTATATATGTATTAACAATGGTACTTCTACCAAATATGGTAGTTGTTTTGTATTTGTATCTCTGTAACATATCTGTTATTTTCTTCTCTAGATGTTGCCAAGTGTCTTTGTGTGTCTGATTTGGTTGACATGGGAAGACTATTCCGTACACTTTTATAAGATTGTTTGATGTTAAGTCAAATGGAAAATCCGCCTTATTTTTCCATTTGCCTAAGCCCATTATAGTAGATTTTTGGACGTTTAATTTTGCCCCACTCCCTTTGCCGAAAAACGAGAACGTCTCCAAAATGATCCGTACAGATTTTTCAGTGGTCGGAAAGAAAATGGTATCGTCCGCATAAGCACGCAGCTTTTGTTCACCCTTCCCTGGTATGAACGTACCCCTGACATTGTCGTCCTGTCGTATCTTTTCTAGAAGTGGCTCTAGAGCGACAACGTACAGTAAAGGGGACAAGGGACATCCCTGTCTCACTGACCTAGTCAACCTGAAAGAATTGGTTAGGGTATGGTTTAATAGAATCCGACTTTCCGGTTCAAATATAAAATTTTGACCCATGTCCGAAAATAATTTCCCACGTTGCAGTGTAAGAGAGTTTTGTGGAGGTATGAGTGAGATATTCTGTCGAATGCTTTTTCTTGATCTAAAGAGAGAATTGAGGACTGACAGTTTTTCAGATGTGTGTAGTTGATGATGTCCCTTATGAAGTGTGTGTGTTGCTGGATATTCCGGTGTTGTACACTACATTGCTGGTCTTCATGAATGAGAGATGCCATTACTGGTTTCAATTTATTTGTCAAAGTCTTTGTTAAAATCTTGTAGTCTACATTTAAAAGCGAGATAGGTCTGTAACTCTTTAAAAGTGTCTTGTCAGCGTTCTCCTTCGGAATAAGAGTGATGTAAGACGTGTTGAAACTGGATGGGAGTTCATGTTTGTGGAAAGATTCAGAGAATACTGCTAGTAAAAGGGGACCTAGAAGAGGAAAGAAAAACTGATAGAATTCAGCAGTAATACCGTCAGGGCCAGGCGATTTGCCCTTCTGCATTCCATGAACCGCTTGTGTTATATCTGTTAGTGTTAATTCAGTATCTAGTGTTAGTTTCTGTTCCTCTGTGAGTTCTTTTGTGAATTTCATAAAGTGTTCTTGCACGTGCGCCTGTGTGGTTTCCTCTGTATAAAGGTTCCTATAATAATCTTCAAAGGCTAAGGCTATTTGTTGTGGCTCGACTTGTATATTTCCTTCCCTGTCAATTATCTGGCCTATTTGTCTGCTGCGCTGTATAAAGAATGTCCTTCCACACACCATTCATTATTTTTAATGAAAACTGTTTTTAATCATCGACGTTGAAAGTTGATAAGTTCTTTAAGCAGAAAAAGATGGGTTACAATGTTATGCATTATGCATTATTTTTATGCAAACTTTGAAAATGCCTTAAAGATTATATCATTATTTATTATAACTCATATGCCTAAAAATAACTATAGACAAAGAGTTTAACAATAGTGCAAGTAAGTCCATTGAAATAACTTTTCTAGAGTGAAGTCCCCATGCTATATAGACATTATATAATGAAAATGAAAGAGTAAATGTTATTAAATAAGTAGAAGATCTTACACTATGAAACTATTATAGTCGGTTGCACAGGAATGAAAGGAAGACGTGTAGAAAATTTCATCTCAATCGGATGTACCGTTATCGAACCCATCCAATACAAACATAACCACAAACAAAGTCAGTCAAATACACTCTGTTTTATAGATATAGATGAACAAGAGACGGGAAAGAACACAACCTTGTCTTACTCCGGATCTTATGGTGAAGGGTTCTGAGTGTCCTCCCGTTGCTCTCACTATGCATTAACTGTTGTTGTATAAGCTTCTACATAGGTTTGTTAGATGTGTAATTACTCCATATTGTTTAAGCATTTCCCACAGATTGTTTCTATCTATTCTATCAAATGCCTTTTCTTGGTCGACAAAGTCTAAGTACAGTGTTTCATTAAATTCGATTGATTTTTCTATAAGTTGTCAAAGCGCAAAAATGGCATCTGTGCATCCTCTGTTTTTCCTAAATCCAAGCTGTGTTTCGCTTAGCTGGGGTTCTATAGTAGTTTATCATCTTTCCTCAAGAATTTTGCACAATATTTTCTCAGTATGACTCAAAAGGAAAATACCTCTGCATTGTGTGCAGTCTCTTTTGCTGCCTGTGTTTTTCCAAATAGGGAATGTGCGATGTTCTACTTTAACCAGCCTCTTCCATTCAATCTTCTCTGCTCTTAAGCTCTGTAACGCGTCTAGCTTCTGATGTTATGATACCTCCAAAACTATTTGAATTTGTTGAAATGGTTAAATCATTTCCTCTTCCATTGTAATATCATGTTTTGGTGTAATGTGATGTAGCCAATATTTGTGTTTTCTTGATATTCAACATACGTCTTTGTTTGTACTCTCTATTACTACAATGTCCAAGTTGTTTGAGATCTTTTCTCGTTTTCAGCTTTAAATACTGTGTCGTCGGTCACTTTTATAACGCAGATGGTGTAACATCCAACTAGTGTCTTTCGTCGATCCTTAATATTCCTCATTGTTGTTTAGGGAGAGAGAGAGAGAGAGAGAGAGAGAGAGAGAGAGAGAGAGAGAGAGAGAGAGAGAGAGAGAGAGAGAGAGAGAGAGAGAGAGAGAGAGAGAGAGAGAGAGAGGATATCCACAAACCGCGTTTGAAACACAGCTGTTGGCAATTTGGCAGCATTCCGCACTGCATGGTATTCATACAATGGTATGAACGCCGGTCGTTCAGAAAGCGATGACAAACTACAAACATAAACTTGCCAAGAAATCAGAAACAGCCAAGCAATGTTGGAGTTAACTGCGACGTACTGTAAATTGTAAAGGATATGCAACAAACTATAGAAAAAAGACAATTGCACGTACTGAATGTGTTTCTGAAACCACAGAAAGAACATTTGATCACACCAGCAGGAGGGTTCCAAATGTTGCTGTTATGTAGCCGGGTGCAGGGTTGGGGTGAACGCCCAACCTTGCATAAATACCCTAATGGCTCGGTGTATTCACCTATGCAGCAGAAGTCCAATTCCTGGCCTTCACGCGGCGGACCTGTTTTAACTAACAGGAGAAGGGGCGGCGGCAAGTCACTGGTGCCGAGAAATAACCAGAATGCTCTAGATGTGTATGAACGTACATGCATGCGCAGACGCGTGTGTGCGTTCTTACACTCCTAAACTCGAGTAAGACCACAGTCTGCTCTAGCAAAGGAAAGGTGCTGAAGACGGAGGCAACCAGCCAGGAGGCGCACCGCAGAAATCAGGATGCCACGCAATGAAATATGTCGACTACCGCTAAATGTTATGGTGCTCGCCCTGCTTTGGACCCCCAGGTAGGTGCAGTGCCGGACCCTATGTCTCGAAAGGGTCCAACCACAACTACTCGAGTTCCTTCTCAGATGTCCTGTGGAGTCAGAGGACCTGAGAATATAGCGTCTGGTCATATCAAACAATGATTTAAAATAATGCAGTGGAATGCGGAGGGAGTCAGCAAAAAAAAAAAAAAATAGAAAAAGAAAAAAAAAGAAAAAAAAGAAAAAGAACTAGAAAACATCTTGGACCAAAAAAAAAGTAAGCTTATGTTGCTTGCAAGAAACTCACCTCAACGATAATATAGCCTTCAAAATCAAAGGCTACCAGTGTTACCGATCCGACCGAAAAGACAGGCGAAAGAGTGGGATACTGACCCTTGTAAAAAAAAAAAAAATAACATTACCGCTTTAAAAACTGAAGTCTATATGGAAGGGGCTGAGTATCAGACTCTTAAACTTAAGACAGGCAATACAGACCTACATCTGATCAATGACTACTGTCCAAGTGACCGACCACAGGCACAGGACACACAACCATTAAAAAAAAAATGATTGTGTGTAGCGATTTCAACAGCCACTCGCAGAGTTGGGGCTATGATCACATGGACCAGAGAGGAGAGAGACTGGAAGACTGGCAGGATGAGAATGGATTCATCTTGATTAACAAGCCGTCCGACCCACATACTTTCTACTCGAAATCATGGCACACCACAATTACACCTGACCTGGCTTTTCATTCGCCAGATCTGGAGTGGGACATTACACGAATTGTTGGGAAACAGCTTGGTGGCAGTGACCATCGGCCAGTCTTTCTAACTGTATAAAATGAGCTTGTAAGTAACAGCAGCAACATCTCGAAGTGGAACTACAAGAAAGCAGACTTGGCAATGTACAAGCATCGCACCAACATACTGGTTAGAAACATGAACGCAAAGAAAGACATAAATAAAGTTGTTGAAGAGTTTGGGAAATGCATACTACAGGCAGCACGAGAAACTGTACCACAAGGAGCCCGTAAACAATATAAACCATACTGGAGTAGTGAACTGGAACAGTTGCATAATGATGTGGAAGTGTGTAGAAAGCAAGCAGAGGCCAAACCCAGCCAAGAGAACCACAATAAATACCAGCATGCAAAAGTCAAATGTCAAAGAGCCAAGCTGCAGGCTAGACGGAAAAGCTGGCAGGAGAAAACAGTCTATGAACTTTGAAAGAGACACAAGGAAAATGTGGAAGCTAATAAAACAACTTAACGATGAGGGCAAAGGGAGAAACTCAAAAATTGCACTACATAAAGACGGAAACATCTTAACAGGAAAGCAAGCAGCTGACCATTTTGAGGACTCATTCGCACATTAGTCTAGAGAAACAACAAGAGATTCGAGAGAAATGGCAACATTCAGGACAGGATGAAACAGTATAGGAGGTTCTGGAGGCACCTATCACAATCAGCGAACTGGAGCTAGCAATATCAAAACTGAAAATGAGAAAGTCACCAGGAGCTGATGGTACCTCCAATGAAAGGATCAGGAACACAGGCCAAATCAAAGCTGTTACAGATCTTCAATAACAGCTGGACCCTAGGCAGTGTCTCACAAGCCTGGAGAGAAGCAATCATGATACCCCTCCTAAAATCAGGGACAGATAGTTCCATTGCCTCCAGCTACAGACCATTTAGCCTCACCAGCTGTCTCTGCAAAACAATGGAGCGCATCATTAATCACAGACTGCAGTGGCACATTGAAAGTGAAAACTCTACGGAAGGTCAGACAACCTACCTCTCTCAAGAAATTGAGGATGCATTTCAAGAGCATCTGGCTGGTGCTTGCTGCATGGATAAATCTGAAGAAACCCTTTGACAAAGTCTGGAAAGAAGGTCTGATGAGAAAACTGAGAAAGTTTAAAGTCAATGGAAGAATGTACAAATGGGTGAAAGCATACTTGCACAATAGAAGAGCTCGAGTCCAGATAGACGGACTCAAGAGCAAGAAAGTACTACTGCGCCACGGTGTTTCCCAGGGCGGACTCTTGTCCCCCACACTTTTTCTAATCTTCATCAATGATCTTGTTGCTCATCTACCGCATGGAATCAAAGCGGCAATGTACGCTGATGACCTGGTTCTATGGAGCATAAATTAACATTCACCAGTGGCCAACAGATCACTACAAAGAGCTGTAGATACATTTGCATGGGCAAATAAATGGTGTGTCAGCATAAACACTGACAAGTGCAGCACGACTCTATTTACCCTCTATCCAAAACAAAAGGCAGGGATTATCCAGATAAATGGAATACCCCTTAGAGAAGACAAAGAACCTACATATCTTGGAGTAACATTTGGTGGCAGGCTGACACGGAGAAAGAACACCAATAAAGCAGTAGCAAAAGCCAGAAGATAAATAGCCATCCTGAGAAAACTAAGTGGAACCACATGGGGAGCTAGTTGGAAAATACTTAGCAAAGTTTATAAACACAGCATACGACCACACCTGGAATACGGGTCAACTGCGTGGTGTTCAGCATAAAAAACCACACTACAAGAGCTGGACAAGGTGCAAAATCAAGCACTTAGAGTCATCACAGGAGGGATGAGATCAACCCCTATAGTGGAGATGGTGAAGATGGGGAGGACACAAGCACTGAGAGAGCGCAGAGATACGAAAACGCTAATATAAGCAGAAAAGTTCATCAGCTTGCCAGGTCACCCAATGAAGAACAGATTTGAAAACTTAGCTATGGGGCGGTTGAAAAGAAGCAGTTTTATCCACCAGGCCAAACGACTCTGCAGAGAAACCACCGATCTGCCCACAGTTGGTATCCCCCTGAAAACTATACCAGAGCGAACGCCATGGAAAAGGAATATTTGACAAGGAAGAACAGAACAGTGTACAGTGCAGAACAGCCACTCTCAGCTTCCTTGATTACGAATACCCACAGGATCTCTGGATCCGAGTCTACACAGATGGGTCAGCACAAAATGCTGTTCGAAATGGAGGAGCGGGAGTGTACATAGAATACCCAAATAATACTAGGGACACGGCCAGAGTTCCAACAGGAAAGTACTGCTATAACTATGATGCTGAAATTGAGGCAATCAAGATAGCAATAGAGAAATTACAAAATACCCGCCATGGTAGACAACCTGTGGTGATATTGACAGATGCAAAATCAGCAATAGAGGCCCTCCTGTCTGGGATATTACCAGTTCTAAGAACACTACTTTCTGAACTTAGCAGTTAGCATAAGGTCACCATACAGTGGATACCATCCCACTGTAGTGTGCCCGGAAACGACAGAACTGATCGATTGGCTAAGGAAAGAGCAAAAGAAGAACAGCCTGATGTGCCCATTACATTCCACCAAAAGAAAAGAATGATCAAATCAGTCAGAAGGCCACCAAACCCTGGACAGACCAGAACAGATCATTATTCTGCGCCTCAGAACAGGACACAATAGATTACGCAACCACATGTATACAAAATTCAAGATTGGTAACTCAGCCATGTGGTTTGGCGTCGCAGACTGCAGAGCACATACTCCAGGACTGCCCAAACTACAACATATCCAGGCGAACCTTCTGGCCTAGAGAGACAGTAGTGGAAGATAAACTCTATGGACCGCTGAGTGAACTAAAAAGACTGTTATATTCATACAAGAGACAACATTGCAGTTATAGACAGACATATTTAAAGCGAACGAAAGAAGAAGAAGAACACCAGCAGGGAAACATACAATTGCTCGGTTGTGGGGGGGGGGGGGGGGGGGGCTTGCCGCCTTCATAGTAAGAGAAAATGTGATGGGTTTGTAAACATTCCAGACCGCTTTATTATGTGGCGTATTCATGGTACTAATCTTAACATGCATGCCTGGGTCAGAAGAACAGGTTATAGCAAGAAATTGTTCAGTTGAACACGATATAACTTGACATTAGCCAGGCTGACCGGCGGCAGAGGTTGAATGTTCAACAAGAAAACTAGTTAGTGAAAACCGATACGCTGTGAGGCCAGATTAGCCAGATTTAGTGCAGCCCTTATCCACGTTATTAGTGGCGCTGGCAACAGCTCAAGGTTCTCTTCCTTACCACGCAGTACACCGTGCAAAAATAATGAATTTCGTAACATATGCTTAATTTCGTAAAACGACTGTTCCCGGCCTGACACACAATTCACTACAAACAAATACGTCATTTATATTGCTATGGGTGAGCCGGCAAAAATATTACATTTACTTAAATAATAGCATTCATACAAAACTTATTTGTGAAATCTCTAAACAATGTTCCGAAGCATCTGGAGTTTCTCAGACACAACTTCTAAATTTTTAATGGCCATATTTGTACATGTTGTTTGTCATGTTCTTTCGTCACGCCATGTTGTGTCAACAACATATATAGTTTGAATGCATTACACTTCCATCCGTACGGAGTACATGCAGAGGGTAGAGATTTCTGTAGCTGTGTGATTAAGCCATTTGCCGCTGGTTCTGAAGGTAATTGTTCGTGTTCAGACTGTCGTTCAGATTACCATTGCAATTTTATCGCGGGAGCTATGGGATTTGCGCTTTGTGCGATGTTCTCGCCAGGCTGTTTACGGTTCTGCGGAGAAGGATCAAGCACATGTAAAGCTCCACGCAAGGAAGTCGATCCTCTAGCCTGTATTATTAGGGACATTAATTTGAAACCCGTTCCAGTGGCTTTATTACAAAAGCATGAAGGAAACATTAACAGGTGTGGTAGAATTAAACAAAACATTCATGTTGAATGAATAATGCACCATGGGTTGGTCAGAAGAAGTCACCGTAGGCACTTAGGCAAGCACCCCATTGCTTAGGTAGGCGGCGAATGCCGTCCACAAATAAAGATTGTGGTTGCTCACTGAACCAAGTGTTTACCACATTCGTTACGTCTGCATCTGTGTGAAATCGTTGCCCCTTGAGAGCTTTTTTTAGAGGTCCGAACAAATGAAACTCACATGGTGACAAATCAGGTATAGGCTGAATGTTGCAGAATTTCCCACTTCTTCCGTGCTAATGCTTCCTGCACAATCTTTGCGACATGCGGACGAGCATTATCGTGCAACAAAATCACACCACGAGAAAGCATGCCGGGTCGTTTATTCTTGATAACTTTTTGCAGCTTGTCTAGTGTTTGCACATAGTGAGTAGAGTTGATGTTGATACTAGGTTTTTTAAAGTCGGCCAACAATACCCCTTCATGGTAAAAAAATGCGCTCAGCATAATCTTACCAGAGGAAACCTGTAACTTGAATTTACTGGCCTTTGGTGATCCAGCATGCTTCCATTGCATGCTCTCTCTCTCTCTCTCTCTCTCTCTCTCTCTCTCTCTCTCTCTCTCTCTCTCTCTCTCTCTCTCTCTCTCTCTCTCTTGCTGCTTGGCTCAAAGTGATGACACCATGAATCATTGCCTGCCACTATGCGGAAGAGAAATGCATCACCTTCCACTCTGTAACACAGCAAGTGGTTCAAACACCATTCCATGCGTTCCTCTTTTTGGTGGTCGGTCAACATCCGTGGTACCCACTGTGAACACACCTTCCGATATTGCAGTTTCTTACGAACGACCTTTTGAATTGTCCCAATTGACACATCAAATTCTTTCGCTAGCGAACGTATGCTTCGACAACGGTTCATCTGTACTGCTGCATCAATTTTGGCGATGTTTTTTTCTGTTGCAACAATATGCGCTTGACCCGGCCGTCGAAGATCTGTCGTGAACTGACGTCCTTTCCGAAACATTCGTGCCCAGTCTGTCACTGTTGTCTTCGACACACATTTGTTACCGTACGCTGCCTGCATTCTTCGATGAATGTCCACTGGTCGACATCCTTCAAATGAAAGAAACTGAATCACCGCTCTTTGAGCTTCTTTGGACGGATTTTGGATCAACCCGGCCATTTTCTCAACGGTCAGAAACAGAACCTATGCATCATGGGACGATAAGCTCGTGCTCTTTTATTCACTGGTCAGTACTTATCGCATGACTATGATATGGTCATGTTCAACGTACGGAATTACACGCGGTGCGGCACGAACGGATTTTAAATGAACGCCCCTTATATTAGTAAATACACCGACAATAAGCCTAATCCAATCCATCAACTTCACAAGCAAAACAACCATCTTTCACCTAACTGGGCACTGCAAATTACTCGGGCAATCTCTACCGTATCGATGATAGAAATGTACACGTGGAACTGGAGTTCTCAACACTGGACACATCCATCGAGACTGTCGTGCTCATATGGCAGAAAAATGAAATGCAGGAGACAGCTTGATGGTGCAGAGCTGAAGCAGACGTTTTAGAGCTCTGACAATGATCTGGAGAGAAGACGATGGATGTCGTCCTCTCATCAAGATTGCAGATAAAGCATGGTCAATGACCTGAACATTGAAGGAAGAAGACCTAACGATTATTATCTATATCCTTATTCTAATGTTATATCGAGCTGGCACAACCTTTAAATGGCACGCGGTGGCAGTATAACAGCATTAGTTATTTTCTATGAAACGAGAAGACAGAGAGCCTATGCAGTAACGCAATCCACACGTTAAGTATGTGCACAGTTCAGTGGCATGTGGATGTTCAAAAGTACTGTCTGGTACACGGAAGCTTAGGATGTAGGCTAAATAATGTTATATGATCTGCCGATGTATCAATTGCAGTTTCTTGTACACGAAAGATGTTAGTAGCTAGTTTTTGTGTGTCAAAATTTCCGCGTTTGTTTACTTTAACTTCATTGGGCAATTAATGTGTTTGTTTGTTTTTACTGTGCTTAGCTGCTTAATTTTTAAAACTTCATACTTTTATAATGACGCCACTCATCTTCTAGTTTTCATATTTTTCCTAATTTTGTTCTGTCTGTTCCGTAATTACACACAACATTAATGGAAGTAGTTTATAAATATAGTTTAGTAATGCACAATTAACAATTGTGCAAAAACATTCATCAACATGCACCATGCCGATAAACTTTGGCTTTCATGGTTCGCCATCTTACACGATCACCAGACTGGTGAATCAGCCCTGTTTTCTTGTCCCGATATTGCCATATGGCCAGGCCATCCTGGTATTCAGCTATCTACGTTCACTTTGCACAAGAACTTTACATTTACAAAACTTCGTTTTCACAATTTTTCAAATTCATTATTTCTCTGGTGCTTGTGTAGCTATATGTTTCACAGTTCTTTGCTTCTCCAAAGCAGTCAAGCAATGGGTTGCCCGCTGAATCTACGCCGTGGTTATTTTAATAGTGGAACTATCACATAATGTATATTGCATATAAATAAGCCGTTTATATCAGCTTTCTTCAAATCTAGGCCAGTGATTTCAGTGAGTTGCAGCTAAAGAAAGTAAGTGATGCAGTGTAAGGGAACATGTTTCACACAGCTTTAGTGGTATATGGTATATTTAATGGGTTTACTAAACGTACGGTTCATATGTATATGATTAGATATTTCCTGCTACAAAGCAATCTATTTGATAGACGATGTTATTAATTACAACAAATAACAACCCGCATTTATAACCTAAGCAAAGTAAACGTATATTTTGCACGTTTATATGATTACACGCACGATTTGTATACTCTGGCAGACGAGCGCGCATGTGTGTATATAGGTTTGTGTGTATACGTATGTGCATGTGTGTGTGTGTGTGTGTGTTTGTGCATATGTGTGTGTTACTCAGGCATTCAACAGTATTGAGTCCTTCTCTCTCTCTCTCTCTCTCTCTCTCTCTCACACACACACACACACACACACACACACACACACACACACACACACACACACATGCGGATAATGCAATCTGAATGTGGGGGTTACTACTGTCAGTGCGAATCATTTCAGGTTTCGACTAATTGTAAGGCGAAACATGGGACGTTTTGAAAGTCTGCAATTTGCGCTTTACTTCACTTTACTGAGATGAATGTAAACTGTCTGCCAAATAAATTAGCTGTGGCCGCAGAGCGTAATACGATT
Organism: Cepaea nemoralis; assembly: GCA_014155875.1. Lineage (NCBI taxonomy): Eukaryota > Metazoa > Mollusca > Gastropoda > Stylommatophora > Helicidae > Cepaea > Cepaea nemoralis. Next base: position 280,646 of record JACEFZ010027965.1, on the reverse strand, counting down.
GCGCTTAAACTTTCAGTGCGCTGACTGCAGGGTTGTGGGTTCAATTCGCATACAGGTCAGTCGATTGGATTTTAATTTTGTATTCTAGGTCAGAAGGCAATCAAAAACTACTGAATGTAAAATTGCCTAGTTCAAGAATCAACCTCCTTGGGTTAAATGGTCGCAACGTCCCGCAAAGGACATGTAATACACACACACGCACCCATTTGTGGTTGTGTTGGTTAGGACGTTACACTGGCAATGGCATAAGCGCGGACGAACGAGAGTTCGATTCTGCACTCGACGTTTACAAGGACAGACTGGCGCGAATACTTCTAAGTGCACTCAGGCATAAAAGAAAATGGTATGGTCTTAACAATTAACATACCCACAGCAGGTTCCTTGTGTGTGTGTGTGTGTGTGTGTGTGTGTGTGTGTGTGTGTGCGCGCGCGCGCGTGTGTGTGTGTGTGTGTGTGTCAAGGTGCAAAAAACAAAAAACACACAGCAGAGAAAGCTGAAGGACACGAATACATAGAGGTGTGGGATGGTCTGGTTCGCAAGATCAGTCCCGCGTTTGGCGTTCGTTGTCTCGGATGGCTGTGTGAGGTGCATCACGTAGGGAACTTCCAAGCCGAGGCAGGCGTTTCGAGAATGATACCGCAGCGCGAAGCCGGAGTCGCGGTTTCAGCGGGCGAAAGAAAAATATTTGTTCGATATTTCGACCAGGCTCGATAAGCTCCCTCTCTCTCTCTCTCTCTCTCTCTCTCTCTCTCTCTCTCTCTCTCTCTCTCTCTCTCTCTCTCTCTCTCTCTCTCTCTCTCTCTCTCTCTCTCTCGATCGATCGATCGATGAGTAGTGGGCCTGCAGTCAGTAAGCTGGCATAGCTTTTCGGTCAGTCCTGCCTGGCGTAGCTAGAAAGGCGTCCAGTGGTTTTGCATGTATCACCGGGTACCGAGAAAGCGCGCTGAGCGATTGCTACTCTTGGCTTGTGTGTGCGTGAATAGTCCGTCTGTGCGATAGATATATGCTTGTCTTAAAGATTAAGCTATGCATGTCTAAGTTGACACTGTCTCACGGTGAAACCGCGAATGTCTCATGAAATTAGTCGAGGTTCCTTAGATGACATGATCCTAATTGGATAACTATAGATATTCTAGAGCTAATACATGCTCTCGCAGAAAGAGCGCTTTTATTATTTCAAAACCAATCGTTGTTGCTCTTCGCGGGGCGCGGCGTTCCCACTGGGGGCTCTGGATAACTCTGTGCTGATCGCATGGCCTTACATGCTGGAGACGCATCTTTCAAATGTCTGCCCTATCAAATGTCGATGGTACGTAGCATGCCTACTTTGTTTGTAACGGGTAACGAGGAATCAGGGTTCGATTCTGGAAAGGGAGCATGAGAAACGGCAACCACATCCAAGGAAGGCAACAGGCGCACAATTTACCCACTCCCGACATGGGGAGATAGTGACGAAAATAACAATACGGGACTCTATCGAGGCCCCGTAATTGGAATGAGTACACTTTCAACCCTTTAACGAGGATCTATTGGAGGGCAAATCTGGTGCCTGCAGCCGCGGTAATTCCAGCTCCAATAGCGTATGTTAAAGTTGCTGCAGTTAAAAAGCTTGTAGTTGGACCTCAGGTGCAGTCGGGCGGTCCGGCTGGCACCGGTTCACTGCTCGTTCTTCCTGTCCTACTGTCTGCTGGCTCTCTCCCGTGGGTGCTCTTCGTTGAGCGTCTCGGGTGGCCGGTACGTATACTTTGAAAATAGTAGAGTGTTCAAAGCAGACCTCGGCTGCCTGAATAATGGTGCATGGAATAATGGAAAAGGACCTTGGTTCTATATTGTTGATTTTCAGAACTGAAGGTAATGATTAGCAGGGACAAACGGGGGCATTCGTATTGCGGCGTTAGAGGTGAAATTCTTGGATCGCCGCAAGACGAACTCCTGCGAAACCATTTGTCAAGAATGATTTCATTTATAAAGAACGACAGTCAGAGGCGCGAAGACGATCAGATACCGCCCTAGTTCTGACCACATACGATGCCGAGTAACGACCCCAGTGGTAAAGTGAAGCGAAATGGAATATATCTTTGCAGCAAATCCATTGCATATAAAGTCCGAATCATTTGCAAGGTGTCACTACATGCTTGGCCCAGACACTTGTTCTAAGGCTGAGGGATATGGCTGAACACCTCTGAGTTTATATCCTCGGATGTGAGGTTACTGGTGTGTATTAATGGTTGCCTGCTTGTGTTCCCTGGCTGTGAACTCCAGCGCAAAGTCCTGTATCTCGGATGAAGACATCCTGTTGTCCAACATCAGTGTGATGTCATACCGGACCTGAGGCTTGCGTGAGTATCCGTTATTCCATGTCTGGCTTATTGATGTGCAGACTGGTGGGTCCTCGCCGTGCTGGCAGATTTTCTCCGACTTCGGAGGAATCAACGATCCTACTGGCGTTAGCCAGGACCCCGAAGAGACCTGTTGCTCAGGACACACGGCAAGGACGTGTCAGTAGGTCTTGGCCAGTATAGAACCTGGCCCTGGTGCCTTGGAAACAACTCTGCGTTCCCGCATTAATGGTGAAAAAGCGTCCCAGTCAGTATCTAAAGCCAATTGAGTGAGAGTTATCAAAGGTGGAACAGCGGCCCATTTTTAGAATTGGAGTATTGCTCGGCTAACGAATCCATTACGTGGAAATCCGAAACGAAAGCTTGCTGTATGGAAGTCAGCTGCACAGACTGGTCCCTACTTGTCTTCGGAGGTACAGCCTATGGTGAACGGGTGGCCCAACATACGGAGCCATGTGCAGGACGTGACGATTCCTTGGGTGGGCCCAGTACCAGAGCGCTATGTGTCGGCCCCGCAACTATGTAAACCTCCTTGGATGGCGGAAGAATCCCATGGTCTGCCCCTGCCTTCCCTTGAGGGCTGACAGGAATGTCCTCGGCTGCTCTAGGTGAGCCAGCTGGGATAGGGATGGCACCACAACAGTAAGAGTCGAGAAAGTGTCCCAGAGGCACGAATGGGAATTACTGCTTGGCTAGCAAACCTACTTCGTGAAAAGTCCGAACCAAAAGCTCGCTGAGTGGATGTCATCAGCAGACTGCTCTCTCCTGGTCTGCATGGGGGACGCTTGCGGTGAACGAAATGCACAAGGGAGGAAATGAAGCAGTCTTCTGTTGATTAGAATGTAATCAATCTGGTTTCTGACCTTATTGTTGGGACTCTTCCATTGGCTGTTGTTGATACAAGGTGTTTTCAATAATCATATCATGCTTTTCCCCCACTATACCCAGTCTGCACTTTTATATCTGTACTATCTGTTAAAGGTGTTGCCATTCCTATAATTTATTGCGTGTTTATCCCAGTTCGCCTTTTAATGTACTGATATACTTGAACAAGTCTCCATCGTATCCTTTCATCAACGAAGATGCTCTATTCTATGACAAATTTTCATTGCCAACTGTTTCTTGTCTTCTCTAAAAGCACTTCTGATGTTTCTGTGGTAGTTTATGTACTGCGAGACTATACATTTATTCCACTGTTTAGCTGGAAATCCACTCAGGTAGCGCACTGGTTGGCATGCTAGCCTACGGGCCCGGAGGTCATATGTTCGAAATCCAAAAGAGGCGGTATTTTTTTTTTAAATTGACGGTCTCTGCCCCGCCTAAAATCGGTACAAGGAAATGTCCTGGGAAGTAAAGGTCGCCGGTATGATATTGACCACTTCACCCATCGAGTGTTGATTGATCTAGAAAAAAATATGAGACAAAAAACATATGCCCAGTACGCCCTAAGGCGTATCAGAGGAGCATTACTTACTTTACTTTTAGTTAAACAGTTCTCTGATCAATGCAGCAGAGGACCATTACTTACTTTAGTTTTAGTTAAACAGTTCTCTGATCAATGCAGCAGAGGACCATTACTTACTTTAGTTTTAGTTAAACAGTTCTCTGATCAATGCAGCAGAGGACCATTACTTAATTAAACAGTTCTCTGATCAATGCAGCCTCATTAAACGAGTGCCAGTCAATCTGTTGACATGTTGGGTAGTGGGAGTGGTACTGTGTCTGTGAGAATATATGTTTATAATCTTTATCACGTTGTTGAGGCCCATGTTGTTTAGTTTACTTCACAGATTTGTAGTCAACGATGCTCGTGTTCGGAGTGATATGGATTTGTCTCACTGGCCTGTATACAACTAAAGGTAAGAGATCATGAATGCATGTCATAAATGTGTCAAATACTGGAATGACCGTTTAAAAAAAAATTAATACTGAAGAATAATAGACACATGACTAGCAAAGCTACAATATGTGTTTGTGTTTTTAAAGTATTAATTGTACTCAGAATTATAATGAGGAGAACAAGAAAGAAAATAAACATCGAAACTGGCGAAGAACAGTACGGATTTGTGGAAGAAAAGCGTACAAACAATGCAATATATACATAACGAACAATAACAGAAAGTTGATTTGTTTGGTTGTTTCGGGATTTGAGATGTAAATATTGAGCACAACCCACTACTGGCAACGCTGATCATATTCTGATATGAACCTAAGGCCTATCCACGTCAATGTGGAAGCACCAGACTCGAGACCTCGAGAACACCAGACTCACCAGACCTCGAGTCTGGTGCTTCCACATTGACGTGGAAAGGCCTTAGGTTCATATCAGAATATGATCAGCGTTGCCAGTAGTGGGTTGTGCTCAATATTTAAATAACAGAAAGAACAATAGACACACAGAACGAGAGATATATTTGTGTTTCATATATTAAACCAAAGCATATAATGAAGTAAAACATGATGAACTAATTAAAATGTTGAAAGATATCAACATTGATGGCAAAGATCTCAGAATAATAAACAAATGTTTACTGGAACCAAGTAGCAGCAATTGAATGGGAAATAAAGAGGGCCACTATGAACAAATAAAGCTAGGAGTACGACAAGGATTTGTTTAGTCACCCGATCTCTTCTACCTCTATAGCGAAGTAATAATGAGAGAGATCAAAGAGAAGCCTGGAATACTAATCGGTACTTATAATATAAACAAAATATGTTATTCAGATGACACAGTATTGGTGGCGGATAATGCATAAGATCTACAACAATTGTTGGACATTGTAGTAACGGAGAGTGCAAAGAAAGGACTCTCTTTGAATATCAAAGAAACGATAACAATTGTGATATCAAAGGAAAATGTGACACCATAATGTGAAATGGAGATAGAAGGGAAAATTCTTAACGAAGTGGATAATTTTAAATACCTAGGGCTTTTATAACATCAGACGGACGGTGCACAGCAGAGATTTAGAGCAGAATAGGGCAAGCAAAAGCTGCATTTCAGGAGAAGAAAAGTATCTTATGAAATAAGTCACTATCATTTGAGTGTAAGAAAATGAGTGCTGAAGTGCTATATAGAATCTGTTTTGCTGTATAGCAGTGGATCTTGTAATGTAAACGAACAAATTAGTAAGAACTTGGAAGCAACAAAGATGTGGTTCATAAGACGAATATTGCGAATTCCTGGGACTGGCAGAGTAACTAACGACGATTGCCTGAAAGAGGCTAATGAAACTAGAACATTATATATAACAATAAGAAAGAGACAAACAGCGTTCTTTTGTCATGTAATGAGAAGAGAGGCATTGAAAAACATCGTGAAGACTGGAAAGATCGAGGGGAAGAGAGGCAGAGGCCTCTCATCTCATCTTGTTCCTCTTGTACCTTGCGGTGTTGAGACCTGTTGCCCAGGACACAGCATAATCAGCAAGAAAGGTGGATTGGGACAATGGCATAAAAGAATATCAGCAGCAGAGGTGATCCAGAATACCGAAGGCCGAGCTATGTGGTGACATGAACGCCTACGCCAGCTGGCATGGCAAATTATGATGATATATAAGGTGTAAATAAGTAATAAATAACACTAGGTATTTTCAAAAGCTACTTGTATCAGCCTATTTCAGGCTATCTTCGTTAGTTACTCTGGCTGTCCAAGGAATTCGCAACAATCGTCTTAGGAACCACAACTTTGTTGCTTCCAATGGCTTCCTAATTTGTTAATTTACAATCCAAGATTCACTTCCATTTCTTATTGATTTTGAGATGCTGATTTCAAATATCATAAAAAAGTCACCAATTGGCTTTGTTTGTTAATGATGAATTTGCATTACTGTAACACAAATAATGTATGCTTGTTTAATTCTCTTTGCTGAACAGTTAGTTTTTCTATTTTAGCTTTACAAAAATTGTGGCTACGTACTTACTTGACATTTCAACATAAAATGATAGCAAAAAATAACAACATTACTTAAAGTGTACATATAATGTTTTTAAAAGGCTGTATTGACATTATTCCGTCAATATTCAGTCTCTGATAGAGCTGTCTTTGCTTGCTTCTTGTAGTCAATCGATGACGTGTCTCTTGTCACAGTCCAACAGTAATCAGCAAGCATTGAAAGGCGCCAATTGCCTTGATACATTGTCTACATAGCAGAAATGTCCTGGTTAAATCGTTCACCGTGGTCATCACTGACATCTCCACAGTTTGACGTAAAAATATCCAGATGAGAATCCAGAAAATGAATTTTCAAAGACATGTTGCAGCCAAGAATCTTATAGTTCAGAAGAAGATTTTCTACAATTTCCTTGTAATGTGTAATTATCAGATCTGCTGTTTCTAAGAAAATTGTCCACCACTTACTTAAATGCTAGCTTTGCTGTGTTTTCTTTCCCATGCAAGACGCAAAGAAATCACGAAGAAGTTTTAGAATTTGCAGACCAACAAATTACCCCCCCCCCCTCCCCCCTCTCTTATTTTAACTTCACACAGTCTTGAACATTTTCTGATGAGGTATTTGAAAGCTCGGTCTGTTTTCTCCATTACCTTGACAAAGTTTTTCATGAGACGTAGCTTAATGTGAGTCATATATATATATATATATATATATATATATATATATATATATATATATATATATATATATATATATATATACACTACTGTCCACAAGCTATAAGATACTATCCGCAGTATTACTAAATAGAGTAAAACCATATTCAGAAGACATATTAAGTGACTACCAAGCGGGTTTTAGACAAAACAGATCAACAATAGATCAGATATTTATCTTACGACAAATAGCCGAGAAAAATTGGGAATATAACATAACATTTTTGTGGATTTTAAAAAGGCTTATGATAGTGTCCATAGGAATAGTCTATGGAATGCTATGCAGAAATTTGGAATACCAAGGAAGTTAATCAACATGACCAGACTATGCATGGAAAATACTTATAATATAGTAACATATAAAGGCAGGAAATCAGACCCTTTCCAAATAACCTCTGGCTTGAAACAAAGTGATGCACTATCGCCGCTACTCTTCAATCTGGCTCTAGAGAAAGTTGTAAGGAAGATAAAGGAGGAATGTGATATTGGAGGAACATCCAAGCTGCTTGGTTATGCAGATGATATAGATATTATAGGGGAAAATGAACAAAACACATTTTAAATATTGACTCACTTAAAGGAAAAAGCCCAACAGATGGGGCTGGTTATCAACCAAGATAAGACAGAATATATGGTAAGTTGAAGAGAAGGAATGGCTAAAAACTCTGGCCACATAAAAATAGATAACATGACCATTAAAAGAACGGAAACATACAAATACCTGGGTACAATCTTCAACTGCTCCAACATCATAAGGGAAGAAATACAAACTAGAATCAATTCTGGAAATAAGATATACTATGCACTACAACATCTACTAAAATCAAATGCGCTATCTCGTAACACCAAAATCACAATATACAAAACACTGATCAGACCAGTTGTGATGTATGCCTCTGAAACCTGGAGTACAACGAAATGAGATGAAGTCTTGTTACAAACCCTTGAGAACAAAGTTTTAAGACGCATCTTTGGACCCATTAGGGATACACAAAGTGGAGAGTGGAAAAGAAGAAGTAACAAAGACATTTATGATCTGTTTAAGTCCCCGCTAATCACTGGTATCATGAAGGCTAATAGACTACAATGGCTGGGGCATATAGAAAGAATGGAAGACAATAGGGAAACAAAACTCGCTTACACTCGGGAAATAAATGACCGCAGACCCCGAGAAGACAGTGGAGAGATACTATACATAAGACCTACAAGTACAAGCACTTGGAATCAATGACTGGCAAGAGAAGGTCAACTAGAGAGACGAATGGAGACGGATTGTATATATAACTTGATCGTAATTAAATACACTAGTGTGACAATTCTATTGGGGTTGGATTTAGAATTGAACAAGGGTATCACTTATCTATCTTAGATGTACTCAACTGGTAACTCTGCCGACCCCTCTCACCCAAGAAATACAACACATGCCCACGGCAGTCACCCTAGGCTGTTTCTCAAAACATAACTCATCTCTCGTTTTGTTACTTTAATTAACTCAAAACAACACACCGCACCACACACAACATAGACTATAGTTCTTGTACAGAAAAGATAGGCTATCAGAACGACAAGTAGGACAGAAGCTCAGAAGGATCCATGCAGTTTCGTCATAGACGGGGACTTCAGTGTATCTGTCCGTCAGTTCGGTTACACACACTTCACCTGGTTCAATGATAGTCTTCCCGGGAATCCTCCAAGCTATAGACTTCAGTGTATCTGTCCGTCAGGTCGGTTACACACACTTCACCTGGTTCAATGATAGTCTTCCCGGGAATCCTCCAAGCTATAGACTTCAGTGTATCTGTCCGTCAGGTCGGTTACACACACTTCACCTGGTTCAATGATAGTCTTCCCGGGAATCCTCCAAGCTATAGACTTCAGTGTATCTGTCCGTCAGGTCGGTTACACACACTTCACCTGGTTCAATGATAGTCTTCCCGGGAATCCTCCAAGCTATAGACTTCAGTGTATCTGTCCGTCAGGTCGGTTACACACACTTCACCTGGTTCAATGATAGTCTTCCCGGGAATCCTCCAAGCTATAGACTTCAGTGTATCTGTCCGTCAGGTCGGTTACACACACTTCACCTGGTTCAATGATAGTCTTCCCGGGAATCCTCCAAGATATAGACTTCAGTGTATCTGTCCGTCAGGTCGGTTACACACACTTCACCTGGTTCAATGATAGTCTTCCCGGGAATCCTCCAAGCTATAGACTTCAGTGTATCTGTCCGTCAGGTCGGTTACACACACTTCACCTGGTTCAATGATAGTCTTCCCGGGAATCCTCCAAGCTATAGACTTCAGTGTATCTGTCCGTCAGGTCGGTTACACACACTTCACCTGGTTCAATGATAGTCTTCCCGGGAATCCTCCAAGCTATAGACTTCAGTGTATCTGTCCGTCAGGTCGGTTACACACTTCACCTGGTTCAATGATAGTCTTCCCGGGAATCCTCCAAGCTATAGACGGTTCTGCACTAGACTCGGGTCACTTCTTGCTTGATTTCTGGTTTTGTCTCTCTCGTTATTAAGCTGGACACTGATTCAACTGTGGATCTTGAGCTTTCAGTGGCTCAGCCTCGTTCGAACAGATCTTCCACTATGACGGCCCTTGTGATGGATTAATTATTCCAGGTCCTAATTTTCTATGTATCCACTAGTCAAAGTTATTTTGATGAGACGTGGAATTATCAATTAGTCCCGGTTCTAAGTCCATGACACTTTGATAGTTTTTAGCCGTAGATCATACTGAATTTGCAAGTTTGTGTAAGGAGACCTGCGGGATTTAGCGATATGTCTTTATACTTCCCTCGTCTCGCAGTCACTTCTTGTAGTATAATTAATATAGTTGAAAGACAGAAGATCAAGTGGTTTAGCCATGTCGTTAGAATGCAACATCAGCAACTACCATCACTGGCCTTACACCATAGATCATCTGCGACGAGACCACGAGGACGTCCAAGAAGAAAATGGATCGACGACATCAGAGACATTGTACAACCACACGGAATGACCGTCCACCGCAAATTATTCCTCCCCACGACGCTTGATGGCAGAAGTGGAAGATGATGATGATGATGATGATGATGATGAATGACTGTTCATCAAAATCAGTTGATACGCCGCTAAAGCATCCGGTGTCAAAACACTGACCAAAATGACTGTGTAGCTTCTCATAAGCTTCGTTGAATATTTATATTATTCATAACGTAGCTTTCCTGATAGCTGTATATCACTAACCTTCACAGGGGACCTGTGAATATATAAAAAGCATCAGGGTAGTATATGAGTCAACTCAACCTTAACATGACAGTATCACTTTCCCATCCCTTTTTATTCTCAGATTTTTACTGATACGTGGCATATCAGTAGACCCAAAGATTCTGGCTGTCTGGACAAAGCACTTAGCTTGAATAACGAAAAGTCCCTAATTTGGATAGGAGCTTTAGAGTCGTCTATCATCAGGAGGTATAGGCTGTACCCTGGTCTGGAGTTAGGTTCTGACACCCTTTCATCGCTCATTACCCATAGTTTTACCTTCACTTTCTTCATTAATTTAGGTATTCAATGCGGGGTTTTAATTTCAATCCCTTTTGGTGGATTAGTAACGTACTACTACGAGTTTAAGTAATACAGGTATTGTAACAATACGTGTACAGAGGATCAACAAGTAACTTCTGATGTATTCATTTTTAAAACAGGCTTTATTTGTTCATGATGGCCGATACAAAATCCAAGGACCACTAAATTATGATGTTGTCTTCTCTTCTCTCGTCCTTGGTGGTAACTACCCACAACAAGCTACGTCACGACTTGAGCATCCTTCTTACTGTTCTATCAGGATGCTCAAGCGTGCTGTAGTCTTGCACCCCTAAGCTAATACAGATATGGTATTCATTCTGCTACAGTATGTATCCTGGATCCTTCCCTTATTAGTTAGGAAGTTATAGGATTGTTCTGGTGTGCGTATTCATTATATAGAAGTAGAGTTCCCTATCTTTCTATATAAAAGTATGTCTTGTATCGTAGAGCTATCTGTTAGGGAACGCCATCCAGTGAATCATTGCGTCACCCCTTCTGGCACATGATGTTTAAGTGTGGTACTTCAGCGAACTATGCCGAGTTTGGTTTTATTTTGAAGCTTATGTCTTTCGGAAGCTAGTTAGTTTCCTATATTCCCATTTGATGAATCCCATTATTTGATCATTCTTTAGTGGTTATTCACTAGGATTATTCGGGTTCAGCTACGGAGTATTTTAAATATAATGGGCCACTGGCATTCTATGTGCCACTGGTAGTTACGTCATCTGCGCTTGCTTACTTCAGGTAAGCTGCTAGAAAGTTGGTTGTGATCTGTAGTAGTAATCCATTATTACTTTAGTGTCGTCCCTGGAGTGAGGGGAATCAACACCCACAATTTTATTAACCCAATATTATTGTCCTAGAGAAACCACCAGAATCCGTCCACAAAACTCCTTCAGTCTCTAGACACCTCTTTCTTACTCTCACTCACCCCTGGATCATGCCCCCTCTCATTCTTCCCCAACACAACATACTCAACAACTCTAGCTTTAACAAATAAATACAACAAATAATTGATTAAAGCAAAAAGTATGTGTGTGAGAAGTGTGTGTGTGTGTGTGAATGATAGACACTGTTCGATATTGGTCTTCACTCTAGCAAACACTGTGAATTTACACTGTTCAATAATGTTTGTTGATTAGAGAATCTTTCCAATAACTTAAATGTCACATGGGAAAATATAACTGTTCATAAGTCACTGGTTATACGATTTTTCCCATATTAAAAAAAAAACAACCTATTAATGTTCCAGGTAGTTATATATATTGGTATATGTGTTACGTATAGTGTTCTGATTCTACAGTGATGTAGCATATCACTCAAGGAAAAATCACACATATGTTCATCAAGTCCTGCTCAGCAGATGTCAGGTTTCTGCAGACCAACTAGGCCATGAGCCCAGTGTACAAGCCTCTAAGTAACCTCTGTCTTCAATCCGTGAGCCATCACTTTCGATAACTTGTATACTAACTTCTTGGTAATATATCGTAGCATCATCAAGTGGACCTGTAAGAGGAACCTGTAGATTAGAGAATCTCCTGGTGAGAGCAACTCAATTCTGACCTTAATTAGGTGAGTGTAGGCCGATAGCAGCACTCAGATCTATAACAGAGAACCGAACTCTGTTATACGGCCAAATAGCTCATCACATTGGTCTGAGACATGGAAACACAAGGACAGATTAAAGGAAACGGGTAGAAACCCAGCAGATGCCATACTGGAAGATCCTACCATTTCACATTCCCTTCATCCCTCCCAACCATCCTCAATCTCTCTAATTATTATCCCACTACATTGTCCTTAACTCCCTGAGTTAAATGATATATTACACACGCTAGTTAAAGCTACACAATAGTTTACTAGTGCCGACGCTCCTATAATACTTGCTATCACCGCACTTATAGAACATTCTATCACCGCACCTATAATAATTATATCACCGCACCTATAATACATTATATCACCGCACAGTACTGTACTCTATTCCTAATCATACTCTAAGTTAGACATGATTAATAGAATACCATATGCCTATTCCGGTTGATGATTGAGACTATGCAATCACAGACTAGATCTATGTCCGCCGATAAATATCAACACTTTGACACTATAGTCTCTTTCAATTAACACAACTCGGAATACTGCGCCGATCTTTAACACTTCAGAACCTTTGGTCGACTACTCAAACTTGTTTACCGCAACGGGTTTTAAATCGGGGCTTGAGTGACGTCACCAAAAAGTCTAGACGCTGATCAGTCCAGAATCTGGCTTTCCCCCTGTTTTTAGACTGACCGGAATCCCCCCGCCGTCTAGTCTGCTTTCATCGGGGAAATCTTTGTCTCGTACAACAAAAGTCCGGTCTGTCTGTGAGCCAGGGGAGTTTTCCCCACATCACAGAAACCATCCGATGTCTGTCCAGACATTCCGTCTACGACTTCAAAGGCTGTCTACCGCCTTGCAGACGGATGGCGCCATTGTTCGTTTCTCGAACAATCCACATCATACAGAAATACCGACCGTGTGCAGACAGTTTTCGCGACGTATTTTGTTCCTCAGTCCCCTACTCATCAAAGGATTGCCTGTTATTGTAGACGAATGTCGGGTCTTGTTTGTCATTGATCGAAACTATCAAATTTTTCCGCGACATGATCTCTAACTAAACTAATAATCACAATTACCTTCAGTTAAGAACACCCTTCCATTATTGAAAGTTTGATTTAGCTGATATTAATATTGACTCGAATGATTTAAACTTCAGAGCAGCTTTCCACGCGGTCCGAATTGAATCACGATCTGACACACACTGCAAACAAGTCTACAACATGGCTACGTGGAGGCCGAGATAAGATGATCTCGGCCCTTCCGAGATTTCCCTGAATTTGGATATTCACTTAATTCCAGTTAAATTGCTGTATCTAATTGTTGGATACCAGTAAAGTTCGCCCCATGATTAGTGAGAAGTTAGGGAATCTCATTTGTCTCCAATAATTATCACCTGCCGGTTTCCCTGGTCTAGAGGTTACACGACTTTCTCCGTAATCCCGTATACTCTGGTAAGTAACGTGATGTGCGCGATAATTAGTAGTGGTTCTCTCCCAGTCGGTAACTTACGGGGTATGTAAGCCGGTCGCTCAGAAAGCAATGGCAAACTTTTTGTGTGTGCATATCCTTTACAGGACATCGCAGGCAACACCAACATCTTTCAGCTGTATGTTGATTTCTTGGCACGATAACGCTCAGTAGTTAATGGCAAACTACTGAGCGTAATCTTGCCAAGAAATCAACAATCAGCTGAAAGATGCTGATTTTGACAGCGATGTCCTGTAAAAGTATATGCGAACAAAACAAACAATTACCACCTATCTTAACCTTCCAGAAACATCTATGCTAATGAGGTTATACAGTGTGTCAAGTTGAATCGGTGTATGGAAACCCGTTTTGGTCAAATTTACACAGCAGTTAGGACCAATACTGCTTACTATTTTGCTTCAAGCTTTAATTTAATGAAAGTGAAGAGAGACTGACAGGCAATTTTGTTACACTAGTAGCATATATTTTGAAAAATAGAGCCAATCATCAATTTTTAATGTCATTTTCATTTTCAGCTCGACCTAATTAGTTAACATCAGATATTTTCACATCCAGTAAATTTTTACTGTTGACTAGTGTAGTCGTTGTAGATTTCATTATGTCCGTTTGCAGGAGACGTATACGACATTTTTGGCCCATGCTGTCATGAAGGTGTTCAGTGGTCATCTACCAGTTACAGGTGTGACAACTATCCCACCTCCGTTGAGAATATATCAGACAGCGATCAAGCAGCGTGTCACTCAGTCATTGAGGTGAGAAACTTGCTGTAACATCTAATTGTTGACGGATGTGTAAAACAGCTTGCATTTGATTTTCGTATAGCAGATCTCGTAGCTGACAACATTTTACACTTGACTGTACACAGCTGTTTGTTGACTAATGTGTGAAAAATCCTTAGTCGATTAATGTGTACAACAACTCGTAGTTTACTGGTACTGGAACTTGTAGCTGACTGGTGTATATATGGTGATCTCTTTCTTCACAATGTATGCAAGATTTCATAGTTACATGGTGATGCACAGGTTCATAGTTAACTGATGTGCCATGATTAACTGATGTGTACAACTGCTAGCGTTTTGATTGTCTACAAGGGCTTTTAGTAATCTGATGTGTATGAAATCTAGTAGCTGATTGATTTGTGCAAGATTTTATAGTTGATTGATGTATAAGAGCTCGAAGACAACTAATGTCTACACAATATCGTTCCTGGCTGATGTATACAGATCTCCTAGTGACTGGTGCGTTCAAGATTGACTGATGTATACAAGATCTCACAGTTGACTGATATGAACAAGAATCAGTAGTTGACTTTTATTTATACTATTCCATGATTTCTCAGGCCAAATATTTCAAAATTTAGTACCAAACACTGTTATACATGATCGGAGTTCTATAGCCAATATCTTTTGTAATTTGTTATAAAGTAAACAAAGAACAAAAATAGTTCGCGACGCATACCTTTGTGTAAGTATGTACTAGACAACAAACAATAGAATGTTCCTGAAAGATGGTGTTTCCGATTATCATATTGTGTGCTTACTATCTGTGCACAGGTTCACCCAGTATATTAGTGAGGGTGATGTACAAAGGGCTAGCGATAAGTCGGTACATTGACTATGTATCATCCACACCCTCTACTCTCGCTCTTCCGAGCCTATCTCTCCATATATGGATACTCTTGTCTGTTTAGCTGCACATCGCGTGTAATGTAAAGATGGGCAGCAGCAGCAGCTGGTCTATCAGTGTGTTAATTGTCCCGTACACCTGCATGTTCGGGACAGAATATCCATGGTATTCTCGCTATCTACTTCATGTCGAGTAATGCTAACACCTCAGCTACCGAAATGATAAGATGCTGGTAAAGTGTGCACAACATTCGTTGCTGCATGCTGTTGCCAACACTTTCGGGACATTGGAATCCTTTTTTGTTATTTTCACTAATTTCAGCAAAGTTAGTTAGTTAGTTAGTTAGTTAGTTAGTCGACAGATCATCCTCATTGCACATCGAACCATTCAGTGACAACTGGCAAGATCGAAGGGAACAGATCAAGATGAAGACCGAGAGGAAAATACGTGGATGGCTTGGCCACATGGCATGGACGAGACAGGAACACTGAGCTGATCCACGACGCTGGTGATCGAGTGAAATGGCGAGTCATGACCGCCCACGCTTTCCGGCATGGCACATTATTGGTTGATTGAAGCGAGTTTTGTTTCCATATTATCTTCCATTCTTTTTATATGCCCTAGCCATTGCAATCTATTAGCCTTCATGATACCAGTGATTAATGGGGACTTAAACAGATCATAAATGTCTTTGTTGCTTCTTATTTTCCACTCTCCACTTTGTGTATCCCTAATGGGCCCAAAGATGCGTCTTAAGACTTTGTTCTCAAAGGTTTGTAACAAGGCTTCGTCTCCTTTAGTTGCACTCCAAGTTTCAGAGCCATACAGCACAACTGGTCTAATCAGTGTTTTGTATAATGTGATCTTGGTGTTACGAGATAGTGCATTTGATTTTAGCAGATGTTGTAGTGCATATTATATCTTATTTGCAGTGTTGATTCTA
Organism: Cepaea nemoralis; assembly: GCA_014155875.1. NCBI lineage: Eukaryota > Metazoa > Mollusca > Gastropoda > Stylommatophora > Helicidae > Cepaea > Cepaea nemoralis. Next base: position 264,458 of record JACEFZ010027965.1, on the reverse strand, counting down.
GCTTGTATTTCTTTCCTTATTATGTTGGAGTGGTTGACGATTTTATCCAGGTATTTGTATGTTTCCGTTCTTTTAATGGTCATATTACCTATTTGTCTGTGGCCAGAGTTTTTAGCCGTTCTTTCTCTTGAAATTACCATATATTCTGTCTTATCTTGGTTGATAACCAGCCCCATTTATTGAGCTTTTCCCTTTTAAGTGAGTCAATATTTCCAATGTCTTTTGTTCATTTGCCCCTATAATATCTATATCATCTTGTCCAAATAAGTCAGTCCGAATTCGAGGCTTATTTATCTGTTTCGTAACAAAATAGTTTTTACAAAGGTGGGGATGTTAACCCCACGCTTCAACCCCTAAACTGGAGGACCAGGGTGTTTCTCTTTGTCTGTTCTCTACCCTTTGACCTGTCCGGCTTGGGAGGCCCTGCTGGTAGCTACGCTACCGCCGGCATTGCTCTCAGGGTCATTGAGAAACTCAAGCTCCCCCACCATGCCAAGGTGGAAACACCATCGGGGGAGATTATTATTATTATTATTATTATTATTATTATTATTATTATTATTATTATTATTATTATTATTGAGCGCACGAGGGTGCACGAGAATTAGAAGCGGTTCGAGTCGCGCCAATGACTTATGAGAGTATGGAGCCGGTCGTTCAGAAAGTCGTGGCGTGCTGATGAGCGTAATCTAGCCTGGGAATCAACATACAGCTGAAACATGCTGATGTTGACCGCAATATCCTGAAATAGGGTGGAAAAGCGGAAAATTATTATTATTATTATTATTATTATTTGTTCTTCATATAAATTTAGCCACTGAGATTTCAATTTACGTGGCCTGAGATTGTTGTCAGGTATGTACAAGTATCAATATTTTTTTTTGCTTATCTACATGATCTATACAATACCTATTTGCCTTGTGTTACTTGTGCTGTTTTTGAAACAAGTGGTTACTTTGGCTGTATTTGAAGAAAAAAAAAGTTCATAGACTATATACCAAAGTCTAACCAAAGTGAACCACACTGAATTGATAGGTCAAAGTAATGCAGCTGAGAAAGTTTATTATATTTTCAGATTTGTTGCATCAAACAAACACAGCTACAGACATGTGAAGATGGCAAGCAAACAGCTCTAGACAACTCAGTCTGCGCAATCAGAGACTCTGACCCGGGTGCCGAGCAGTTTAGAGTAAGCAGATGCATGTAGTTCCATCATAATCATCACGTAGTTTTCTTTGCGGAATGTCGCTCCCTTCACGGCTCGTCAGAAAGATTATCGGTCTCTAGCCAATTCGCCTGACTCATGTAAGTTCATGCCCGAGGAGTCTTTAACATCTTGAGTTCCCTTTTGTGCTGTTTGACCTATTTCTCTTCTTCCATGCCCCATACCTTTCAATACTGTATTTTCTAAACCACCGAGACGAGTATGTCAGTTTCCGAGGCAGTTTTCATCGATGTTCAGATCATGTTGAACATCAGTATTTCTTTGTCATCTTCTTATTTCACAGTAGTGTAAGCTTCTTTTCTGATCACCGACACACAAGGCCTTGAGCTACCCATATATTCAGACAAGTCAGAATATTATGTAAGGAGGCAAAAGAAGCATGGCTTGAGGAAAGATGCTTAGAAATTAAAAAACAACACAACAGTCAAAATACCAATAGTGCACAAAAGAATTCAGGAGCCTACTAATAAAAGAACAAGTACATTAACAAGCTGTCTAAAAACTTAAGATATCAAAATCGTAATAGAAAAAGATCAGATTATACATGTGTGGACAGATTATGTGAAAACCCTTTATGAGGATAACAGAGAGGAACATAATGATATTAGATTTAATAATGAAGGATCGCCAATTTTGAAGATGGAGGTTCAAAATGTTCTTATGCATATGAAAGCTGGCAAGGCCCCCGGTGCAGATAACATCACAACAGAAATGATTAAAGCTTTAGAAAAATATGGACTAGATCAAGTCACTAGACTGCTGAACACATTATATGATACTGGAGATATACCTTCTGAATTATGTAACTCTGTATTTATTGCAATCCCAAAGAAATCAGGACCCTTGGAATGTGATCAACATAGAACAATTAGTATAATGAGTCACATAACACAGATTTTGCTACGAATTGTCATGAAAAGAGTGAGGAAGAAAATACAACCTGAAATAGGGGAAGAACAATGTGGGTTTGTAGAAGGAAAGGGTACAGTAAATGCTGTGTATATGCTGCAAACAGTTATTGAACGTGCTATAGACGTATAAAAGACCGAGCCATGAGAAAACCCGGGTCAATGAGGTCCTTCTGGTGACTACCGAGTCCATCGATGAACTGTGGTTTTCGTGGATGAATTTTGTGTTGGCAATCTGACGACGGCATTATGCACAGTGCACCTGTGCGGGCTGTTGGATTACCGAGACTCTTGTCTTTTCCACTTGTCACATTGGACAGTGGGGGGAATTTTGTGTGATATTCACTGGCACAGGAATGGAGCATGATGGAGACAACCCGTTGCCGTGAAGTTAGAACCTCGACTAACTAACTAACTAGCTATAGAAGTACACACGGATATACATCTTTGCTTTATTGACTACACAAAGGCTTTTGATAGAGTTAGACATGTCAACATGGTGGATATGCTTGCAGATCTACAAATTGATGGGAAAGACATTAGAATTATAAAAAACATATATTGGAAACAACAAGCTGCCATAAGGATTGATAATGAAGTGGGACAATATCAACCTATTAAAAGTAATAAAAGAGGTGTTAGGCAGGGATTTGTAATGTCTCGAGATCTTTTTTCCCTATATAGTGAAAATATTTTCAGAAATGTTGAAAATATAAATGGAATCAGCATTGGTGGAAGAAACATCAATAACATTAGATATGCAGATGATACAGTAATGACTGCAGACAATGCACAGGATCTGCAACAATTAGTAGACGCTGTTGTACACAGTGAGCAGCTGGGGTTGGAATTAAATTGTAAGAAGACAGGTTATGGTCGTCACTAGGAAGAACGAAGTGCCACAATGTAATATACAAGTAAATGGGAATATTCTGCAACAAGTGAATCGATACAATTGTCTCGGAACAGTCATAACATCAGATGGGAGATGCCTTGAAGAGTTTAGAACAAGAATCGCCATGGCAAAAGTAGCCTTTATCAAGATGAAAGACATTCTGACCAATAAAAAGATGTCAATTGAAACGAGAAAAAGAGTGTTGAGGGGATACATAGAGCCTGTTCTTTTGTATGGATGTGAAACTTGGACAATGTGCACTCAAGCTGAAAAACATCTGATGGCTGCAGAAATGTGGTTTCTGAGGAAAATGCAAAGAATGCCATGGACAGACAGAAAAACCAATGACCAAGTACTACAGGAGACAAATGAAAATCGTAGACTGATTAGAGAAATTAGACGAAGACTGTTAAATTTTTTTGGACATGTTATGAGAAGAAATGGATTGGAGAACTTATTGACAACTGGCAAGATCGAGGGGAACAGACCACGAGGAAAACCGAGAGGAAAATACTCAAAGGTCGCTCAAGACAGGAACACTGAGCTGATCCACGACTCCGGTGATCGAGTGAAATGGCGAGTCATGACCGCCCACGCTTTCCGGCATGGCACATGATTGATTGATTGAAAACAGGTAATCATGTTCCGTCTCTTCCAGAGTAGACCCACTCCCATACGTATCTGGATACGCCTTGTGTCGTCACCCGAATTGACGGTTATTACAGTACAACAAGTTTGTTAGCGTGAATTTTTTTCCGCCAAAATGCCATAAACATGTCACCGCTTTCCATGATTTAAGTTGCCTTTGGACCTTTCAAAGACATATTCCTTGGGTAGGGGTAAATATAAGATAGCAGGAAGTATTTCTTCTTCTTTGCGTTCATCCGGAGTGTTTTTTCAGATGTGTTTTTTCGGTGTGTCTCGTTAGGCACCCTTGGGTCGAACCCTTAGGCCAACACATCCGACTTTTAGCGTGCATTTTTGACTAGGTTAGCATTCCTGGGAGACTCTCACTTTTGTGGTACCGTCCACCTCCCAGCTGGTCAAGTTGGAACAGTCGAAGACTGCACGTTCATCCCTCAAATGAAGGCAGTGTCAGTCCATAGCATTTTCCGCCATCGTGGGTGGCTTCCATAATTGCAGAGCCGACACATAACGCTCTGGTGCTGGGCTCACCGAGAGAATCGTCACGTCCTGCTCATGGCTGCTTTAATTTCTCACTTCAATATATTGGGCATTTCGTTCGCCCCGGGCCGTTCCCACACAAACCAGACAGGTCTGCAGACGGTATCCACTCAGCGAGTTTTCGGACATGTGCTTGTCCTTGTGCCCGTCAGAGCTGTTCCAGGCACGGCGGACATTCAGAAAACTACCTAGTCAGAGCTGTTCCGAACAAGAGCGGCATTCGGAAACTAGGTAGTCAGAGCTGTTCCTAGCACGAGAGACATTCGGACGAGACATTTCACTCGGACGTAAATGCGTAGTGCCAATTTTTTAGTTTGCCACCCGTAGGACGGCACTTTCGACTTCAGCGGGCATTTTTTAATGAGGTTAGCCTTCCTCGGGTTTCGAGGCACGTTAGACTTATTGTTGTGATGTCGCCCACATCTTAGCTGGTCAAGATAGAACGATCATCGACATCACGGTTAACCCTCAAGGGAAGGCAGGGGCAGACCATGGGCGTTCCCTGCTATCCAAGGAGGCTTCCATAATTGCAGAGCCGGCACATATTCCTCTAAGACTGGGCTCACCCAAGGAGTTGCGACGTCCTGCTCATGGCTGCTTTATTTCCTCACTTCCATGTGTTGGGCATCTCGGTTGCCACTGGTCGCTCAAGCATACACCAGGAACGGTCAGACTACGGGCGACATCCACTCGGTTAGCATTTGCTTTTGACTTCGAACCACGCAATGGATTCGCTAGCCGTGCGTTCCATTTCGTGTTACTGAGACGTTTTTTTCACCTTTGTCTACACTCTATGAGTTAGATACAGACAGTTTTCGTAACCATTTCATTCGACTGGGGCACTTTCTGCATTTTAATACTCGCTCACGAGGTAGGCTACATGTGCTGCCGATTCAGCACCTTACCTCCGTGCAGCAGTGAACGAGAAACGGCCAGGCCCTCTCATCCGGGAATCCCTCATATCCCCCAGCTGAGAGCCTTCAAACAAGTATCAGAACTGGGCATGTAGCGTGCTCAGTATCTCACATCCGAGGGTTTGTGTCTTAGAGGCGTTCAGCATAAATCCTCGACAGAGAGCCTTAGAGTATTGTCCGGACCAAGGTTTTCTGCCTTCGTGCGTCTGATTTAAACTTTTGACTGCTATCCTCAGTCTACCTGCAGAGCAGCAGGTTGTGTCTCTCTTAGTCTGGCCCCTATCCCATAAGTTTTCATCTATCGGCAAGCAGATGGGGTCAATGGGACACGCAAGCTCCCCCACCACGGCAAGGTGGAGACACATCAGGGGAGGCAGGAAGTATTTAATAACGATACAACAGACAGTTTTCACAAAAATTGATCGTGTATACGGGCAATCATTTGTGAATGGACTATAGAGCTTCGTCTCATGGGTAGGGTACGCTGGGATCGGCCTCTGGAATATCGGCTAGAGTGAGAGATTGGTTGGTTGAAAGATATTAATGGCTACCGTGAGCCAATTTCACCATTACCCAGATCCAAATGGGTATCTTGAGAAATAAAGGCCTTCTTAAGGTGAGGGATCTCAAAGGGCTCACAACGCTCGACAAAGCTGTGTCGTCTATTAGAGGCCGGCTCACCAACCACCTGATAATTATTGCTAAGCAAGAAAAATAAATAGACAGCCGAAGGCGGAAAATGTTGGTAGCACCCTATGAAGAAAGCATGGCCATTCACGAACAAAATTTTGAAGAAGCAAAGAAAAAGCTTTCAGGGGAGGATTCTGAATGTAGCGAAGACTTCTGCACCCAATGCTGCCGGATCCATAATTCGGCACAAATGCGTTCGTAGGCTCTTACACCATAGGTGTTTTTCATAGGCGTCCCAACCCTGGTACTGAGGTAGGGATACACGTTTGTTTGTTTGTTTGTTTATTGTTGTTGTTATTTTCTTTTTCTTTCTGTGAGGATTCTGTGGATTTGATAGTAGATGTAGAATATAAATAAAACCGGCATTAGAGGGTATGTATCGGCTAGGTGTTCCTGCGTGGACAACCCCCAAACGGTCGTTGCACACCATGCCGTGAAGTTGACTTGGTTTTTTTCAGAACAGCATCAGTTTCCTGTAACAGTCTTGCACCACCTGATTAGACTTCACATAAGTCAGAAGGTATGTTTCAAATACACCAGGGACCTGCTTTTAAAATGTTCTTTTAAGGTTGACTTGAATTACCACTCTCGTGAGCTCCTTTATACTCGCAAAGGGACATACCCATCCCGATTGGTATTTTCCGTTCTTGTTAAACTCGTAAACAGCCATATTTGTTGTTATGGAGTACCAGGCAAATAATGTATATCGCGCTAAGCAACGTCCAATATGGGGAATCCATCCCTCTCAACTCGGTCCTGGAAATCGCGACGGTAACCTGAAGGTTGCTCTCGTGCAGTTGGTGTTCAACCCGTCGTGGGCTAATGTTTTGGAGAATCTGGGCAATACACTTTTTTATATGAAGGCTAAGACATTTGTTATTCCCTACGGGTACTGGAATTTTTGTAGCCTCAATAAGCGAATCTTTGAGCCTTTCACCCTTTCTCTGATGCTGAACCCCGAAACTTACATGGTAAACCTTGCTCAAACTGGGCCGTCTGATTACGAAGGCTTTGGGAGAGGTCTAGTCAAAACTCTTGGATTAGAAAGCTCCGATCAAGTTAATAACTCACAGTTTGCATATAACTTTCACAGTCTCATCGTGTATTAGAAAGTGTACATCCATTTTGAGTGGTTGTCATCATATTAGAACCACCACAATTACTTTCCCTCTACACTCCTCAGGGTATGTCCTTAAAAAAAAAATAGAATGTAACGCAAGCAGACATGAGATTTACTCTGCACCTCATTATAAGAAGACTGAGGTCTGAATGCTCGGAGATATTAGAATTTCAGTCCGAGATGGATGTCGTGTGTGTAAAGAATGAATGTCGTATTAGTTACTTGTTCCTTTTTACCACTTTAGTGTCGTCCCTGGAGTGAAGAGAATCAACACCCACATTTGTTTTTAATTCAATATCTCTATTCTGGAGAAATCCAGCAGACTCCGTCCACACACTCCTTCAATCTGTAGACACCTTCCTCTCACTCTTACTCACCCCTGGATCATGCCCCCTCTCATTCTTCCCCAACATAACATACTTGACAACTCTCGCTTCAACAAATAAAAAAAACAAGAAATTTATTAAAGCAAAGAGTATATGTAGGAGAAGTGTGTGTGTGTATAAGGTGTAGAATGTGTGACGTGTATTCTAATGGTAGACCAGTGATTTAGAAGCAAAGTCTGTAACATCATAGTGCTTAGCACACAACAGCACCATTTTTTCCGGACAGTGAACCTCACCCAGAAGATGACGACTTTCTCCAATCACTCGAACAAACAGGATGCTGGTAATCCGATAGACACTGTTGATCTTGGTCTTCACTTTACCACACGGTGAAGTTACTCTGTTTCCTAATATTTGTTTGAACTGATAGTCCTCCAATTAACTGAAATGTCACTTGGGGAAACTCTACTGTTTATTAGTTTCTGGTTATAACATTTTCCCCTCTTTTAGAACACAACCTATTAATGTTTGTTAGATAGATGTATATATATATATATATATATATATATATATATATATATATATATATATATATATATATATATATATATATATATATATATATATATATATATATATATATATGTCCTTAGTATGCGAGTTATTAATCTTCGGTGATGAAGCTTATCACTCATTAAACACAACACTTCTGTTCATACAATTCCACTCAGCAGAAGCCAGGTTCCCGCAAACCAACTTGGGTATAAGCCCTATGTAGCGGCCTCTCAGCAACCTCTGTCTTCAGATGCTGAGCCATCATTGTATCAAACTTTGAACTGCTTCTTCGTAGTAAATCCTCTCCCCCTCACGTGGAACACTCAAGGAGAACTGTACATGGAACCATGTCTATTTCTGTTGTTACTCGAGAAACTAGGCAATCCGATTGGATCTATGTCCGCGGATAACTATCACTACTAAGATAGGCTAGTCCCTCTAATATAACCCAACTCGGAATAATCCCCAATCCTAACACTTCAGAATGTTTTCCTCGACTCCATCCACCTGTTTACTGCACTGGGTTTTATATGGGTGCTTGAGTGAGTCACCAGAAAGTCCAGACGCCAATCAGTCCAGAATCTGGTTTTGTCCTCCTGTTTCCAGACTAACCAGAATCAATTAGCTGTCAAGTTTCCTTTTCATCTGGGGAGTTCTTTGTCTCATCCCACAAATATCCGGGTTGTCTGTGAGCCAGAGACCTTTCTCCCATTACAGAATCCTTCTGACCTCTAGCAGGCATTCTGTCTATCACTTGCAACGACCAACTTCCGTTTTGTAGACAAATGTCGCCAGTACACACCTCTCGAACAACATCCTGTCATCAACTTGTCGACTATGTGTAGACAACTCGACGTGACTCCCTTTGATCTCATACACACTGTTGACCAGGTGCAGAGAATCTGTACCGACGTATTTTCCTCAGTTTGTTCACCATAACAGAGTCAATTGTGTTAGCAAAATAATGTCGGGTTTGGTTATCATCGGTCGCAACTAACAAGTTTATTTATCCTGTGACAATGGAAAAAGGTGACGCGGTGTGATCCACATCAGACAGCGCGATGGCTGATCCAAAAGGCTCACGTCGACACTGCCCTAGTGTCTGCTCTACTCTTACTGATTTGCCGGAATTTTCGGGTTGCGGAATACGGGGCACACCCACAAGATCTATGGCCTCCAGCTCACCGCCCAAAGTGTTTATGCGCGCGCCTACATAGAAAACCCTACGACGACGACATCGACTTTGACTGGGACGTGCAGCTTGAGCGTCAGATGGTGTATATCCACCTAGTGCACAATGGGATACTTATCAGGCTCACAAACATCGGTATGGCATTTGCGAGTTATCAAGCATGCAAAACGGTCATTAGCACCAATAATCCTTTTGGTGTAACCTACCATTATTTTCTGAAAGTTCAATGCCCAAACGTCTCTTCTATGTCATGCAGGTGACCAAGGGTAAGGCTCAAGGGACTAGATACTGCTTAAAGGCCAGCGTAGAATTAAAACCCGATCTTGATCTGCTTGGCACGTAGAATTTAAACTCGATCGTGATCTGCTTGGCAAGCCTCCGCAGGGGTCAACCATCCATCTCGACCTAGCTGTTGGGTTTGCAGCACAGACAGCAGCGGTCCTTATACATTCCAGTGTCTCTATCAAATGGGAAGTCTCGACAACCGCCAGGCGCATTGTGCTGGTCATCACTTCCGGGACCGTCGGGAAGTGAACGACGCACGTGACAGAGAAGGATATCACTATAGAGCTAACAGACTTCGCGGTAAACGAAATAATCAATACAGTTAGCGCTTTTGTCCGGCTTTTATTCTCTTTCGGGCTGATTATCGTCATTCGCATTGAGCATCTTATTTTTCAGTTGAAAACGTGAGTATATATTGTTAATACGAAGTAATAATAATGTCGCCCTTTCCAACATTTGAGACAAGTGGCGGCTAGACCTATCGCATTCAATAAATTTCCCGACTTCAGAAGTGTCTTGTAGATGAACGAGACAATCGGGCTTACCTTTATAAGAAGCATCGAAGAGTTGTTAATGCATTAGACGGTGTTGACAGCGCAATGCTTGCACTTAGCGTGAGGAAAGGAATAGGCAGTGTCGGGCTTTTCACTACTATTATCGCCGCCCTTGTGGCCATAGTGCTCGAGATCTCCGTACCTGCTTGTGGGGGTAATCGCGGCGGAGAGCAAACTAGTAACCCGCAAACTTACTTCTAAAGCTATGAAGCAGGGCGGGATTCGGATTTTGGCAGAAAGCAAACTAAACAGCATCGCCGACCTTATATCGAAGGCCCTAGAGGATGGCCAGTTTTCCGACGTTGAATTTCGCCTTATCGCAGACGAATAAAAGAAATTCCACCGAATAAAAAAAAAAAAAAGAAGTTCGCTGCCAAGCCGTTGCGCAGTAATGAAGTAAGGACGAAGACACAAAAATGTCGCTCATTCTGAAGTGCCTAGAAGAGGCCCTGCTGAATTCGTTAACACTTTAGGTTCGAAATATCTGCATTTGCGTCGATTCCTGCGGCATAGAAGAATTGCTACCCCCTATCCCATTTGGACATTTGCCCTCGAATGGTCTAAACAGTAACAGCACAACATGTGTGCTCTAGGGATATGGAGGTAGTCACTTCACAATTCTCCCCATTCAACGTGTCGAGAGCAGCTAACTCTGTTTATTTGTGTAACAAATAGTAACAAAGCAATTGGCAACACTCCTGTCACTCTTTATCACCAGCTCGTTTATTTTGCGCCGCTATTATTTTGTGGCGCAAAGAGTAACAGAGCAAGTATACACATACATTTTTTAGCATTACTAAAATTCATGAGCGGGACCAACATTTTTGAGCGTGACAAAAAAGTCGGCGCATGACAAGAAAGTTTCAGCCTAACGGATTTTACCGGATGTTATGTACTATAACGCTGCGATAATTGAATGTCAGTTCAAACTCACTTGCTAATTGCTCATATATTTCCGCTGTGTATCGCGTACAAAGCTCAAACGGCTTCTTTATACCGATGCACCAAAATATGCGAGTCCCCTCGCCCTTCTTAATTTGTGCGTTGTGCCTGAAACAATAATCACCTATACACACTTTATACAACCGACTAGAAGCCATTGAAACTCGTTGAAATCCATCTTAGCATATATCGGGTGTGTGAAATATCTCTAATAGGTGTATCATTTGAGTAACAATATGACTCGCTGCCCCAGTTGTTGCGGGAACAAGGTGACCCAGTATGCATAATTTTTTTGATTTATGCTAATTGCGGTTGAGTTGATGCTTGGATTGATACCAGTTGCGTAGCAGCAACGGGTTGCGGCTTGGCCATTCGGCCATCGTAACCCGGAGATTTCGCAGCAGCAACGGAGTTGCGACAATTATGTAGCGTTGGGAACAACTGCTAGGACGTGTTTTCTTTTACGAATCCTGTACTACCGTCGGCCCATGACCTGGGGGTGTGGGGTGTGAGGGACCCAGTGCCCCCAAAAGCTATCTACTAATGTATCACTATATTTGTACATTTCGACATCTTACTCTTCTTACCCCTTCTTCTCATTCTTCTTTTTTTCTGCACTGTACTCTACAGCTGAGCATAGGCATCAACAAACACGTACCAAGCCATTCTATCCTTTACCATCTCTTTCAACTCCATCTATGTCTTCTCCGTATTATCCATCTCTGCCTCTAATTCTCTTTACCATGTGTTTTTAGGTCTCCTTAATTTGTTGGCCCTATGGGTTATAGACAACGGAGTGGTTCGTTAAACTATTTTCAGGTTTTCTGTGTGTGTGTTCTTCCATGCACCAACGTCTTTTCTTCACCTCTTTGTATTTATTTAGTTATATTCATGAGCTTCACGTTGGTGATTTCGTCATACTACCAATTTAATGAATGGTTGCAGTTTATTAGTAATCGTTTTATTTCGTTCACCCTGTTTCTGATCTGTATAGCAGTGCTGCTGTTAAAAATTCTAAGTTTGATGTTAAGATTAATTTCTTTTGTCTTCAACAAATGTTCTAGTGCTATTAAAACTCCTCTTGCTTTTCGTACTCATATTCTAATATCAATATCTGTTTTCCAAAATTTTGCTACATTTCTAACTTAATAGGTGTATAATCCTACCTCTTAACGTGAAATTTCACCTAGGGTCATCGGGTTATCATTTCATTGATTTATTCACCTTGTGATAAAACTAGTGTGATGTCCCATTAAGTGAGTTTAGTCTATCTTGCATCTGATTTCATGTATAGACAGGAGGGCAATATTGTCAACAAAGTCCAGATAATCCAGCCGCTCTGTCATATGCCATGGAATTCCATTTGATATTGCTGTCTTCCTAATCCAATCTATAGTTATTAAGAAAAATTAAGGTGGTAAAAGACGAGTCTTACTCCTGTTCTGAATTTAGATGCATATGTTAGCGTACCCTCATGAACAACTCTGCGTATCATGTCTTTATGTATTTCCCTTATTAAGCTAATGATTTGTGTGGGATCCCATAGGGTCTCAGAAATTTCATTTTAATTCTCTATTAATTCTGTCGAAAAGCTTTCCATAGTTAAAAATTACTATATAAAGTGGCAAGTTAATTTCCTTGCTCTGCTCTATTATTATACATACAGTCGCTATCTTGTCAATGTTAGATCGGAAGTCTCAGTGCACCGAAGAATTGGCTGCCAGACTTTCCCTCCCTAGTGAATGACACGAGCTAACATTGAATGTGATTATTCTGCCTAATATTTTCCTCGAACTGACAATAGCATTATTCTTCTATAATTTCTGCATTCACGCAGGTCACTTTTCTTTGGCAACTTCACGAGATACCTATTGTCCCAGACTCTGCTATGTATGTAGTGAAATTCTTCAGCTGAAGTGTTTATCTTGGTTTTAATAGCTTCTGCTGGGATAATTTCTGGTCCAGAAACTTTCCTGTCCTTTGGAGTTTTATAACATTTCTAATTTCTTCTTTAGATGGCGTCTCGCAATTGATATAAAGCTCTACTTATGCGAGCGGTCATCTGGAGTGTCGTATGACACTAGCCTATTCGTAAGTTCATCAAAATATACAGAACCTTTATTTACTTAATTTGTAATTTCGATAAGAACGTTTGCGTTATTATTGTTATTAAACCCACTTGGTTGAGTATAATCAGGTCTTAGATATGACTGGTCTACCGTATGACAGTAGACGGTACTACCTGCTTTCTGTTAAGGCCGAATGTTGGGCGGTCATCACCAAACCAAACACCCCACATTGTGCCAACGACTTCGGGCGGAGGAGTGCAATTGGGAGGATACAAGCCAAATCCTAGTGGGAGTAAATGTCATTTCAGCGCATCTTAGGCTCTATCTTGGCCAGCAACTGGTCTGGGATGGAAGCTCAGACAGGCGGGCAGTTAGAGCATTGCTTTGCTGATCCTACAGCTTTTGCAGCTGGCCTTGTTCCAGACGTATTGATGTGACCTTTCCTCTGTAGTAAACTAAGCAGGCCGAGACAGGGGTCATCCTGCTTGGACAACACATGTTTTCTAAATTCAGCCCAGGCTTTGTGCCATTTTATAAACTATTGTCTGACAAGACGGCAAGATGCCAGACAATTGGTTGATTATATGTTCCAACTACTTTCATTGTATAGCAAAGGTCTGTGAGGTTTCCTTTCGTTGCTACTTCTTCTTTCTTGTTTTAATGTCAATTAATTACTTTGTGTTTTTAATCCGCTCTTAACCACTTCCTAACTTCTTTATTGGATTACAAGCTGACCCGGCCCGGCTTCGCCCAGACCCTGGTGGGGAGCATCTCATTTAATTCATATAAGTAGTCATATAAGTTCTCGTTCCCGTTACCGACAATCTGTCTGTCTGTCTGTCTGTCTATCTGTCTGTCTGTCTGTCTGACCCGGCCCGGCTTCGCCCAGACCCTGATGGGGAGCATCTCATTTAATTCATATAAGTAGTCATATAAGTTCCCGTTCCCGACTATCTATCTGTCTGTCTGTCTGACCCGGCCCGGCATCGCCCAACTCCTGGTGGGGAGCATCTCATTTAATTCATATAAGTAGTCATATAAGTTCCCGTTCCCGACTGTCTGTCTGTCTGTCTGTCTGTCTGTCTGTCTGTCTGTCTGTCTGTCTGTCTGTCTGTCTGACCCGGCCCAGCCCATGGTGGAGAGCATCTCATGTAAATCATATAAGTAGTCATATAAGATCCCGTTCCCGACTATCTGTCTGTCTGTCTGTCTTGGGTAAATGGAGGAGGGAGGAGGAAGAGGGAGGTGGAGGAGGGAAGAGGAGGGAGGAGGAGGGAGGAGGAGACAGGAGACAGGAGGAATAGGGAGGAAATAGGAGGGAGGAGGAGGGATTAGGAAGAGGAGGGAGGAGTAGGGTGGAGGAGGAGGGGGAGGAGGAGGGAGGAGGAAGAGGGAGAAGGAGGGAGGAGGAGAACGCAGGAGGAGGAGGGAGGAGGAGGAGGAGAGGGAGGAGGAGGGAGAAGGAGGGAGGAGGAGAACGCAGGAGGAGGAGGGAGGAGGAGGAGGAGAGGGAGGAGGAGGGAAAGGGAGGAGGAGGGAGGAGGAGAGAGTGGGAGGAGGGAGGAGGCGGAGGGAGAAGGAAGAGGGAGGAAGAGGGAGGAGGAAGAAGGAGAAGGAGGAGGGAGAAGAAGGAGGGAAGAGGATGAGGGGGAGGAGGAGGAAGAGGGAGGAGGAGGAATGTGAAGGGAGGAGGAGGGAGGAGGTAGAGGGAGGAGGAGTAGGAAGGAGGAGGAGGAGAGAGGAGGAGGAGGGAGGAGGGGGAGGGATGAGGAGGAAGAGGGAGGAGGAGGAATGTGAAGGGAGGAGGAGGGAGGAGGTAGAGGGAGGAGGAGGAGGGAGGAGGAGAATGGAGGAGGGATGAGGAGGAGGAGGAAGGAGGAGGGGGAGGAGGGGAGGAGGAGGGAGGAAGAAGGAGGAGGGAGGAGGAGGGATGAGGGGGAGGAGGGAGGGGTAGGAGGGGAGGAGGAGAAGGGAGGAGAAGGGAGGAGAAGGGCGAAGGAGGAAGGAAGAGGAGGGCGAGGAGGTAGGAGGAGGGAGGAGGAGGAGGAAGAGGGAGGAGGAGGGAGGAGGCAGAGAGTGGAGGAGGGAGGAGGAGGGAGGAAGAGACAGGCGGAGAGAGGAGGAGGAGGGAGGAGGAGGAGTAGGGAGGAATAGGAGGGAGGAGGAGGGAGGAGGAGGGATTAAGAGAAGGAAGGGGAAAGGGGAGAAGGAGGATGGAGGAGGAGGGAGGAGGCAGAGAGTGGAGGAGGGAGGAGGAGGGAGGAAGAGACAGGCGGAGAGAGGAGGAGGAGGGAGGAGGAGGAGTAGGGAGGAATAGGAGGGAGGAGGAGGGAGGAGGAGGGATTAAGAGAAGGAAGGGGAAAGGGGAGAAGGAGGATGGAGGAGGAGGGAGGAGGAGGAGGAAGAGGGATAAGGAGGGAGGAGGAGGGAGGAGGAAGGAGGAGGAAGGAGGAGGAGGGAGGAGGAGGAGGAGGGGAGGAGGGTGAAGGAGGAGGAGGAGGGAGGAGGGGAAGGAGGAGGAGGAGGAGAGAGGGAGGTGGGGGAGGAGGGAGGGGAGGAGGAGGAGAAGGAGGAGGAGGAACGCAGGTGGGGGAGGAGGAGGAGGGAGAGGGAGGAGGAGGAGAGAGAGGAGGAGGGGAGGAGGTGGAGGGGGAGGAGGAGGAGGGAGGAAGAGGAGAAGGAGGAGGGAGAAGGGAGGAGGGGGAGGAGGAGGAGGAAGGAGGAGGGAGGAGGAGGAAGAGGAGTGGAGGAAGGAGGAGGAGGGAGGAGGAGGGAGGAGGTAGAGGGAGGAAAAGGGAGGAGGGAGGAGGAGGAAGAGGGATGTGGAGGAAGGAGGAGGAGGGAGGAGGAGGGAGGAGGTAGAGGGAGGAAAAGGGAGGAGGGAGGAGGAGAGAGGAGGAGGAGGGAGGAGGAGAAGGGAGTAGGAGGGATGAGGAGAAGGGAGGAGGAGAGGGAGGAGGAGGGAGAAGGGAGGGGGAGAAGGAGGAGGGAGAGGGAGGAGGGGGAGGAGGAAGAGGAGGAGGGTGGAGGGAGGAGGTAGAGGGAGGAGGAGGGAGGAGGTAGAGGGAGGAGGAGGGGGAGGCGGAGGGAGTAGGAGGGAGGAGGATGGAGGAGGAGGGGAGAGGAAGAGGGAGAAGGAAGAGGGAGAAGGAGGAGAGAGGAGGGAGAGGGAGGAGGGGGAGGAGGTAGAGGGAGGAGGAAGAGGAGGAGGGTGGAGGGAGGAGGTAGAGGGAGGAGGAGGGGAGGAGGTAGAGGCAGGAGGAGAAGAGAGGAGGAGGGAGTTCGCCATTCCGAATTCATACTCGTCTAGGTTCTGTGATTTCGGTCCTTCCATTGATTGTTCTTCCCTTCTACACGACTGTAGATAACTTCCTTACACATAAAAAGATGAATTGTTATTGATATTGCCGTGGCATGGAGGCATATATATCAGCAGCAGAGTTGATCGCCTACGCCAGCCGGCACGGCACTTGATGATGACGATGATTGCCGTGTGACGATTCTGTGTAGTCACGTCATTTTCTTCCCTTTCCCTAGCGTTTTGGTTCGGGGATTCTTTCATCATCATCATCATATATTTACGTACGTATTTTGGGAATGGGAGGAGGGAGGAGGAGGAAGAAGAAAAAAAATACGACAGTTGGCAGCGCTGGAATGAAAGGAAGGCGTGTAGAAAATTTCATCTCAATCGGATGGGCCGTTCGCGAACAAATAAAGGACATACATACATACATACAGACAGACAGACAGACAGACGGAGATCCTAATTTATATATAAGACTAGCCCGGCTTCGCCCAGACCCTGGTGGGGAGCATCTCATTTAATTCATATAAGTAGTCATATAAGTTCTCGTTCCCGTTACCGACTGACTGTCTGTCTGTCTGTCTGTCTGTCTGTCTGTCTGTCTGTCTGCCTGACTTTGCCCGGCTTCGCCCAGTCCCTGGTGGGGAGCATCTCATTTAATTCATATAAGTAGTCATATAAGTTCCCGTTCCCGTTACCGACTATCTGTCTGTCTGTCTGTCTGTCTGTCTGACCCGGCCCGGCATCGCCCAGCTCCTGGTGTGAAGCATCTCATTTAATTTATATAAGTAGTCATATAAGTTCCTGATCCCGACTGTCTATCTGTCTGTCTGTCTGTCTGTCTATCTTTCTGCCTGACCCTGTCCGGCTTCGCCCAGTCCCTGGTGGGGAGCATCTCATTTAATTCATATAAGTAGTCATATAAGTTCTCATTAAATTCATACAACAAAAAAAGTAACTTAAAAGAATGTCCTTCCACACACCATCTATTATTTTTAATGAAAACTCTTTCTAATCACCTGCATGACTACAGTAACTTCTTAAGCAAAAAAAGACGAGTTACAATGTTATGCATTGTGCATTATTTTTATGAAAACTTTGAAAATGCCTTACAGATTGTATCATTATTTATTATAACTCATATGCCGGTACATAACTATGGACAAAGAGTTTATAAATCTTTGAAAACGATGCCACAATATGACTATAAGTTATACAGAAAAGTTATGCCCCTTGAAATAACTTTTACAGAGATATGTCCCCTGAGATATATGAAATTATAATGAAAAATGAAAAATGAAATAATACTGAGTAAGCAGGCGATTTCACACTAACAAAATATCACAGTTGGCAGCGCTGGAATGAAAGGAAGGCGTGTAGAAAATTTCATCTCAATCGGATGGGCCGTTCGCGAACAAATAAAGGGCATACATACATAAATACATACAGACATACAGACAGACGGAGATCCTAATTTATATATAAGATGTGTATTTGTCCAGGGCTTTGTCTTCAGCAATTGTGGCTTTGATATTGTATAACTCTGCTTTGTTATCTTTACTTTCTTCTATTTTCGTAAGTGTTTCCGACAATATCCATGATTTATATTTTTATTCCATTGTTTTTTCAATGACCTGTATACTTGATTCGTTTCAAATGTTAGTAACCTGCTGACAGCAGTCTTCCGTGCTCACCTCGTCGATTGACTGGTGTAACAACTAATATTTACTAGAGATTGTGATATTACATTATTACTAGGGCTGCGGAAGTTAACGATTAATTAATCGATTAATCGTTAATTTATTTTAACGATTAATTTTTCTGTAACGATTAATCGAAAACGTTTCTCCCATCACTTATACAAATGAACCGGATGTCGAAAAATTGTCGGACATTTTAAACATAGTGCTGCAAACACAACCGAGTTGCAAATTTGTACTGCTGAGTCACCATTGTGTAAGCTGCAGTAAGATGTACCAACAAGATGAAATAGTATGTTTATTATGCTACAGAATCTTCTACAGGCCAGAGAAGCATTAACTGTCTACATGTCAGATGAAAAGAAGCTATACAAAGGTCCAAAATTGTCAGGTTCAGATTGGGAGAAGATTTCGAAATATGTCAAAGTTTTGGACTTATTCTGTCAGACCACGGTCCTGCTTGGCGGTCAAGATTTTGTTTCATGTAGCTATGTATTGCCACTGCTATCATAATTGACAAAGCATATGACTGTACACGATGATGATCCGGGCTATATAGTTAAATTTAAGGCAGCATGTATTAATGACTTCAGTGAACGTGTAGCTAATATGACAAGTATTTAAATACTACAGATTGCAACAGCACTTGATCCACGCTACAAATACCTGAAGTGTTTGTCAAAAGATGCAAAAGAACGAACTTGGTCACGTATTGAACAATAAATAGCAGCTGATGTTCATGATGAGCAGATGGAGACTGCTGCAACGAATGATACTGACATTGACAATGAAACTTTATGTGAACCAAATGAAGAGAGTATTAAGCTAATTGAGTCTGAAATGGATAAGAAAGTTGCTGAATCGGTTGACCCTTTACAATGGTGGAAACTTAATGAACATCGATATCCAAAATTGGCATTCCTTGCCAAGACCATTCTGTGCATACCGGCTACCTCAGTTCCATGTGAACGATTGTTCAGCTCTGCTAGTTATATTGTTAATAAGACGCGCTCGTCACTTGAAGCAAATACTGTCAACATACACGTCTGTTTGCATAGATGGTTATTAGATGACATATGAACAATACAATCCAGTGTTATTTCGATTTTAGACAAATACGACTATAATGTGAGTTATATGACTATAATTGTTTTGCTTTAATCGAAATCAACGATTAATTAATCGTTAATTTTTCAAAAGTTAACTATTAAATTTAAATTAATCGGTCGCAGCCCTAATTATTACATAGTTTCGTGATTGCAGAGATGATATTGTAATGATTTTCCTGTTGATAAGATATCTTGTATCTCTGGACGTTTATTGTAATCTTAATTTATCACCAAATTGCGTATCTTCGTGTACATCTGCATATCTGAAAACTTGTAAATACGGATATGCTCAAATTGATTTTCTATCTCTTTGTTTAGTGATACCCACGATTCTATGCAGTGTGAAAACACATCCGCCTATTACATGTTGATTAATTGCTATAAAAAAAAACCTGGCGAATAATTATCCATTTTCGTTTATTATCTCAAGTCTGCGTTTCCCTATGAACTTTTTAGTATGTATATTTCCTGGTCCTATCTTGGTATTCTAATCACTCACCAAATTTTTAATATTTCAGTTTCTTAAATTGCCAGTCTCTCTGGCCGAGGAGTTACAACACTTTCTCCGTAATCCCGTTTATCACGCAGTCTCGTAGCGGGCGAGAGCTGGGAGCGGTTCCACCCCCGCAGGTGACTTGCGGGATAACTGAGCCGGCCGCTCAGAAAGCAATGACAAACTACTGAGCGTAATCTTGCAAAGAAATCAACAGACAGCTGAAAGATGCTACTGTTGACAGCGATGTCCTGTAAAAAGGATATGCGAATTAAAAAAAAAAGTTTCTTAAATTACATTTTGTGCGAGGCGGCTTTCGGCAGTCGCCAACAGCTGACTTCATATCTGGTATGTCGGGATTGTGAAACAAGCAAACATAGACACAACAAAAGTGTAAGTACAGTCATTGACAGGATAAGAGAATAAGAAAAAAAATGTAAACAAACACAAAACATAAGTGTAGGAACAATCATGTAAACATAGACAGAACATAAGTGTCATGTATTAATAGACAATCATGTCCTATAACTGATTTTGCAAGGGTTGAAAAGTGAGAATAATCTGAGATTGGAACCACGTGAGCAGAGTGTTCCTAAGTGGAGTATTGCATTATTTCGTGGAAAACAAAGTACCGACAAAGTATTGTCTTGTATGTATTGTTGTTTGATATATTTGAGGAAAATGGACGGTACACTTGTTTGCGGTATTGTGAGGCATGATTACATATTACTTCATACATTCATTTCAAAATCTAGGAATGCTGTCATTGCTGTCAGCTGGGGCTTGTATCTCGCATGTCTGGGACAAGTTGCAAGGCTCCAGGACTGGGAGAGCCATGCGACTCCAAGTACAGTGAATGTTGTCGAGGCGATGAAACAGGCAATTTCTCATTGGCAGGCAAGTAATAGTGCTGTGTTGTATCAGCTGAAATACACGTCAGTAACTAAGTACACTCACAGCGCATGGTGTATGCCAGGTTGTGCTAATCTAATGACAATCAGTCATCAAACGACAAAATCATGGCTGCCTGTGACCAACTAATATACTTATTGTATTGTGGTGTTGTCGAAGTAAGAAAAAGTAGCGACTTACATAATGAACTGTGTACTTTGACAAAATCGTTTAGAATTGTTAACTAGAATCACGCAAGATGAGTGTGAAGAGCAACAGTACAGTATATACTTTCTTTAACAGTATTCCATTTGTAAAAAAAATTAAACGTATAAATGTGTCAACTAAATAGTCTGCGATTAGAAGAGTTTACAAATGTTTATAATGATATGGTGACATCACGTCAAACAGGAACATTTGATACAACAATGTCGATAAGCTATTAGTGAATCAAAGAACATACCATGATATATGCAGTGTGGAAAACAGAAGGAGCGAGTGAAATTAAGGAAGCAACTACTAACGGCAATAGAAATCCAAAATATGAGCAGTAATAATAAAGTGATGGGCTTCAACGCTGTAGAATTCAGTTCATTCCTGGTGTCCGCCTCGAGTTCTGGAGGTCCAGGGTTCAGGCCCCGGTGAAGACCGGGATTTATTTTAAAAATCCACCTGGACTTCCAGTAATAAAATTTCACCTGGTCTCTGGGTAGTGAGATCGGACGCCCGTGTGTATTGTTGCGCATGTAAAAAATCCCTTGGCAGTTGGAAATCGAAAAAGAGTAGCCTAACGGCGCTGCCCGGGCAAAATTTCGAGTTAAAGATCTACCCAAAGTATTTCAGGATTCTCGCCGATGCAACAGAGTTCGTGCATTGAAATGAGTTTCTCCAGACTCAGGTTTGAGTTTGGAGGAAAACGGAGCACTTATGGGTTAAACCGTGTGCCATGATGTTGATCCAACGACTAAACTAAACTAAACTAAAATTCAGTTCTGTAGTAAACAGTTGAAAGTCAGTCAAGGGTTTACACGGAGTGTAAAGGCGAGAGGATCCATTTCACGGCACCTGATTTTAGCCCATATGACCTGACATTTACTCTGGACGACCTGCCAAAAATGTCGCACAAAGCACGAACTCCGTAGCTCCAGCGACGATCCCTGTAGTCTCTGAGAAAAATGCACTCGTAAACCCAAAGACGGAGTCCGGAATCGAACCCACAACCCTTGAAACACGAGGCAAGTGGCTTAACCACTTCGCCACGAAAACCCTAGGTGAAGGGTTAAGTTGACTCTGCTACTGTCTTTTGGGACGTACCGTGGTTACCTTTTACGGTGGTTACCTGTATTGTCTGATTCTTCAGACATCACCTGCTACACAGTACAGGGAATAACACAACATTACCTCCACGCTAGCGCCATAGCTAGCAAGCTTGCATGTCACCCCGACGGTTATGTGTTTGAATACGCCTAGAGTTGGGTTTTTTTCTTCTTCTAAATTTACCCAAGCTTCCAGGTCTACACAGCATCAAATGGCTATGTTTTGGGAATTAAAGTCTGCAGGCATGATATTGACCACATCCCTCATTGAGTGCCGATATTTCTCTCTGCCGGCATGATATTGACCACATCCCTCATTGAGTGCCGATATTTCTCTCTGCCGGCATGATATTGACCACATCCCCCATTGAGTGTCGATATTTCTCTCTGCCGGCATGATATTGACCATATCCCCCATTGAGTGCCGATATTTCTCTCTGCCGGCATATATTGACCACTTCCCTCATTGAGTGCCGATATTTCTCTCTGCAGGCATGATATTGACCACATCCCCCATTGAATGCTGATATTTCTCTCTGCCGGCATGATATTGACCACACCACCCATTGAGTGCCGATATTTCTCTCTGCCGGCATGATATTGACCACATTCCTCATTGAGTGTCAATATTTCTCTCTACCGGCATGATATTGACCACATCCCCCGTTGAGTGCCGATATTTCTCTATGCCGGCATGATATTGACCACACCCCTCATTGAGTGCCGATATTTCTCTCTGCCGGCATGATATTGACCACATCCCCCATTGAGTGCCGATATTTCTCTCTGCCGGCATGATATTGACCACATCCCTCATTGAGTGCCGATATTTCTCTCTGCCGGCATGATATTGACCACATCCCCCATTGAGTGCCGATATTTCTCTCGTCCTCTATCTCTCATCAGGGCACAGAACCTCAACCAACTCACGGCAAACCATCCTATCCTACTGAATGCAGCTACATCCATATCTTCCCCATATGTTTCATTTCTGTCTATATTTCTCTTCACCGTGTGTTTTATGTCTTCCTCTACTTCTTAAGCACTGATTATTCCAGACGAAGTCCTCAGACTTTCTCAGCATACGATACTAGGCTATTCTATCCAGCGCTAACGTCTTTTCTTCACTCCCAAAGCCAGGTTACAGAATTATAACTCTGCAAAACACCTTTGGTAAAGTCCTCGAAAAGATAGTAGCATGCGGGCTCCAGCGACATTTGGAGTCATAATCTGCTTCCAAAAGGGCTTGGAAGTTACCGGCCTAGGAAGGACACATGGGCCAATGCGCCAACATTTGCATTTGATGTCTATGAGGGCTTGCAGGATAAACAAGTGGCGGTAGCTCTTGGCCTGGGGGATGCGTATGAAAGGATCGGGTATGACTGGTTGATATACACGCTGTTGGACATGGAGGTCTGCCCTTGGCTGGTTACATGGGTTGCTGCAGCTCTTCATGAGCGTAAAACTGCACTGCGCATGGGTTCCTGGACTTCTGACCTATGTACTATTACACCTGGGCTGCCAAAGGGATATGCCCTGTCCCCGATGCTCTTTAATGTCTACACCAGCAAAGTCGCCGCTATTCAGACACAAGGTATTAGTAGAATCTTGACATCTACAGATCACGTGCTGGTGTACAGACAGGGAAGAAACAGGGAAAGTTTGGCTGAAGGCTTACAGTATATGGCAGTAAACAGGGTGGCGGGGTAGTGCAGGGACGTAGGGGCCGCTATAAACGCAGACAAGGCATCGGTTGAGTGGTACTCCCTGGATAAACGGATCGTGAAGGCAGATGTCCCATTTACTATATTGAATGAATGTCCTCTTAGTAGAGAGAGTAAATCGAAGTACTTGGGTATCACCTTTGACAGGTGTATGTCTTTTAAGGATCATGCAGAGGCTTTGGTGGTGAAGGCTGGTAAGGGATTTAACGCATTGAGGGCGATGGCAGCAACCGAGGTAGAGCAGAGGATACTTTACATGCTCTTTCAGCCATTAATAATTTCTGTCATTGAGTATGGTTTAGGGCTGCTGACAGTATCAAAGAGCCAGCTTGAAAGGTTGGAGCACATACAGAATGCGGCCATTTTGATGATTCTGTGGTGCGCAAAGGTCACACCAATTATAAGCATGAAACATATCCTGGTTCTACTATAGCGAGATAAGCATAGGGTCCTTCTAGCCAAATGGTACTTGATAGCTGCTACATGTAGGGTTCTCCCACTGCATGACGCCATGGAAATGGTCACAGATTAAGACGAGGCAGGTCCTGCATGGCACAGACAGAATTATCAATACGTCAGGTGTGTGATCTAGAGATCATCAATCGTTAAAAAGAGTATGTTAAAGTACCGTAAGACATGTCTGGCTAGCACAATGTAATAGTGACACTGGGTAGTGAGTGCAGAGGATGGTGGCGTGCCGAACATAGTTTGAATTGCAACAACTGATCCAGATTAACAAACATCAAGGTGACATAGTGATTTACACCAATTGATCAGTGGTGAGAAATAGACGTAGTGGTTGGTGTTTCATTGCGTAGGCTAATGTGCGATTTTTGAAACAGGAAAATCTGGCATATGAGACTACGACCTCAAGCATGAGAATGGAGGTGGAAGTAACAGCGGCATTCCATTGGTTAGAAGAGACCACTGCAACACACATTGTATTCATTACGGACTCAAGGAGTATGGTTAGTAAGGTGGAAAAATGAATGTTTCGTGTGGAATGGCTCACCTCGCTTCAGGGGTCACATATTGTGAGAATTGTATGGATATTTTTGCCCTGGCCATGCGGAGTGCGGAGGAATGAACAGGCTGACAGGGAATGCACCTCTTTGTGGTAAATTGCCTATGGACAAAGGAAAGGTTTTCATACGCCTGTGGGACTAGGCGGAGAAGGTAGGGGAGCAGACTAAGAACTTGTATGTGGAAAGAATGAGATTGCGGGGGATCAGCTGGAGTTTTGGAAGAATATCAAAACTGAGAGTGAAGACCAGGAGAATTTTCAATTAGTTAGCGGTGGGAACGATTGGTAGTGTGTCTCTTCACTGGCTGTTGAACGAGGGGACGGAGCGCGTATGGGAATGTCTTGAGTGAAGTGATGTCGGTTCTTAGCTCAAATCAACTCCTAACCTCTTGATCTGCTGGTATTTGTTTCTCTCCCTGAGCTCCATACTGGCGATTCTGTCGTACTATTTTATTCCAGTTTTGTTCAGGCACTAATTAACGAATGTTTGTAGTTTGTTTGTAATCGTTTATGTGTAGGCAGCTGTTCAAATTTATTGACATTTTTCGATAACGTGCAGTGTGCACATGGAACCTCCTATTTTCGTCCTTATCAGAGAAGGCAAAACATCCTATTCTGCTTATTGCTGTGGCAATATTGGTAAAAGTGACTTATTCAAGGCACATTTTACAGTTATAATAATATTACTGACACCCATAAAATATTTAATCACAGTTAATGACATATTAACACATTAAGAATGTCATCGAAGTTTGGTTTTGAAAACGAGGAACCGCCAGATTCTCCGACCAACGAGACAAGTGTGTGCAAGAGTAAAAATATAATACACATACATATATTTAAACAACGAAGACACAAACAATAGATTGCACAACAATAGATTTATTGCCTGGCATATTTCGCTGCATCTCGTCAGGTACATACTGCAGAATTCACACAAAGATATTCACATAAAGATATAATGGCGACTTCGTTTATAACAAAAAATTTTCCAGTCTGATGCCTTCCCACAGTCACCAGGATAGATTGGTCTGCACCGTATTTCAGCTCCTCCAGTCTTTGTGCATCTTGTTGCTAATACTCTGTATTGTACTAATGTCGTGACTAAATCTGCGTACGTACAACAACAGTATTACAATTGCTCACTATGCGCTGAGCATGAAGCTTACAGTGATCTCACAATCAGAAGCATGTATGTGTTTACAGTGTCAACTGTTACTAACTGTTGTTTCTTGCATTATCTAGGCAATAACAGGTATTCCAATAATAATGTGATTCCGGCAGCAAATCACGATGATGCATCACAGTCTCTACATAATGAAAGTCTAGGTGACGGACTGGGACACAACATGTCTATCGATGGGAAGCATAATGTTTCAGATGAGGAAATCAACCAATGTAGTATATTGCATGGACAGGTGTGCTCCCATTTCTGCGTTGATTTACCAAGAGGATTTTATTGTGCGTGCCCTCAAGGGATGCACATTGACAGCAGTGATAACAAGACATGCATTTCCAGCTCCAATACGATGGCAGAAGAGACTTCCACACCGCCAGGTAACTGAAACACATCATTACATACAATATACAAAATTAGATCAGCTTCCTGTATAAACTCAGGTTCACGACATATACTATGTCCCATCTCATGGTGATATTTTTGTGCCAAGCGATGTCGAGGTGAAGCATAAACAACGGAGAGTGCCCATTTATGGGCTTCATACATCGTGATTCCCATGGATTCTGTTATTTTCTCTGTCCATCGTTTACATGGTCGATCCCGTCTTCTGGTTCCGTTTAGTCTATATTGCTTTTTTCGAAGTGATTATTCGAAGCGCGCTGCGAATAACGCCTCCCCTAGCTACGTGTTATTCACAGTCGCGGCTGGTCACTGACGTTTACTGCCGTAATCATTTCCGGTTGAGTGTGTGGTGGACTGCTAGACCGATCGATGGATGCAATAACATTTTCTGAGCCCGGAGGGTCCTCAGTGTCGTCGGAGTGTATATCTGTATTATTAATCTCAATATTATTAGCAGCGCCCTGTGTAAAATGTTCAGCCGGCCTATCCTTCGCAAGCGCGCTGCGAATAACGCTCAGTATTATTCGAAGCGCGCTGCGAATAATGCTTCCCTTGCTTTTTTGTGGTATACTGTTAATTGGTAGCCTAGTTATATGGCCAGACCATTTAACTAGCTGTTTTCTGATTACATCTAGCACTGCTACAATTCCGCACTTTAGTCCTGATTTCTTCATTTCTCTCTTCTTGATACATTGAGTATTCTTCTCAGGAATCTCATTTCCGTTGTAATTTTTTTTCCTCTCCCCCCCCCCCCCCCCCCCCGCCCCCGTCGTTATTGTCAAGGTTTGGCACTGAGAGCATAGAGTTGGTAGGAAGATTGTGTTGTATAGTACTTTTAATATCTATTGATACGTGTTTGTTCTTTAGTCAGCATCATCATCATGTGCCATGCCGATAAGTGTGGGGGTCATTTTTCGCCATCTCACTCGATCAAGAGACGTAGATAAGCTCAGTGTTCCTGTCTCGACCATATCACAAAGCAACATCGAGAAGAAAAGAATACGGGAAACGCAGAGAAGTACCTGCCTGGATAGCTGGGCCACGTGGTATTCTCCAGTTGTGTGGATTATTTAAAGGCATTTGACTGTGTACAACACCAAAAACGTGGGGAGTCATGATAAAAATTGGTTTTCCACCACAGGTTGCACAACTCATAAAATGCTATACTTAGACCAATAAGTAGCGGTTAGAACAGATGACGAAATATCTGATTGGTTTGACATCAAGCAAGGATTCGGTCAGGACTGTGTGCTGTCCCCTTATGTGTTTAACCTGTACGCCGAAAATATAATGGGAAATGTCAGAGATGATATAACCAAGGAGCAATATGATGTCCTAAAAATCGGTGGTCATGAAATACTAGAGATTTGATATGCTGATGATACAGTATTGCTATCCACACCACATAATGGTATAGAAAACTTAATAACCTCAACCCAAAAGAACAGTGAAAATCATAACGTAAATCTTAACATAGCAAAAACAAACATACAGATAAAACTAATATGGAGAACGAAATACATGTTAATGAAGAAAAAACTGGAGGTGGTAAAAAATTGCAAATATCTTGGGTCATTAATTAACAACAATGGTGACACAATGAAGTACATTAAAAGACGAATATCTATTGCTCTTTAGAAACTAAAACAACTGAATAAATTGCGGAGTGGGACAGATACAACTACAAAAATTAGGTTCTTAAGAGCATACAAGTTTCCCATTGCAAAATACGCCTGTGAGACCCGGGCACTTACTGAACAGGTTGAACAGCGCACAAATGCCTTTGAATATAAATGTTATAAGCGGGTTCTAAGAAAATCGTATTCTACAGTAAAGGACAAATGCACCCATATGTCAAGAACTGAATATTTAAGAAGTTTGGTTACTAAAGACGATAAAACAAAGAAAATGTAAATATTCTGGTCACTTGAAACGTCATGAAAGTTTGGAGAGAACAATCATGGAGGGGTATATGCCCGGGAAGAGAAGAAGAGGAAGGCCAAAGAGAAGACGGGTGCAGGATGTGGCAGATGATCTCCATATGGGTGTATTGGACGCGGGATATCTTGCTTATGACTGAGAAAGTTTCCGGTCGGTTGTTATGGGAGCGAAGTTCTGCAAGGGACATGCTACTAAATGAATTAATGCTGGAATACCATCTAGACACTAGATGTCTTCCCATCTTTCAGTAATTTGATAGCTTTTCTAACTTCTTCTTTAAATGGTTCTTCACAATTGAAATACATCTCCACTTATGCTGGCACGTAACACATACGGCCTCCTCTTTAGGCCTTTAGCGAAACGCTACTCACTAACTAGCCTGCTCCGTGGCGAAGGCTTTACGGATGCGGTTCGTGATCTCGTATACCAGCGTTCGAAACACAGCTGCGAGTGATTTGGCAGCAGACTGCGTTGTGTTCGTTTTTTTACGATATGGTATGGGTGCCAGTCTCTCAGAAATAAATGGCAAACTACTGAACGTAAACTTGCCAAAAGATCACAACTGCAAAAGATTCTGGTGTTGGCTGCAACGTCCTGTAAAGTATATGCAACTGTGAGGTGTTGATGGTGAGATGCAAAACACCCGAGGTGTTTCCCTCCTATCAAATAATGCTAGAGTATGGGGATTGATCTCAAACAGTGTGGAAATGTCACTGGAAGGCGTTGTGACTGGAAAGGACTCTGGAGATCTAGGGGACTCCCGGATAAATAAAGGAACCATACTAAGATTCTGCCTGTCACAAGAGAACCGTACTGGCCCAAGAACCCCCAATTGTACCTAACAGCCTAATAAGGTCCAGTACCACAATAATAAGAATAAATAAATGGGCTCTACCAGACAAGCAATGGGAACCAGGGTTGTTTCCACACGATAAGCTGATTAAGTTGCCTGAGTGAGGTTTCCCTGCCTCATTTTATTCCCATAACTAAACACAGATTAAACTGAATGAATGAGTGAATGCAAAGAAATAAATCAAACTTAAAAGTTTAATCAACTAATACATTCAGAAGGTGGAGAAATGATGATGAGATGTCTCACCAATGAAATTCATAATACAAATATTCAATTATGCAATGTATACATTATTCAGAGCATTGAATATATATCTATATAACAGACAATGTATGTTTTGTGTGTGTGTGTGTGTGTGTGTGTGGGTGTGTGTGTGGGTGTGTGTGTGTGTGTGTGTGTGTCCTTTATGCGTTCCTGAACGGTCCATCCGATTGAGATAAAATTTTGTACAGATGTTCTTCTCATTCCCGCGGAGCCAACTGACATAGTTATTTAGCTTAAAAACAGTTTTGTACGTAATAAAACAGTTTTAAAAGGAAATACGTATAATTAAGCGGACTTAACAACAAAAGTTATATCAAGGGACATTACTTTTAGTAGCATTGCTATATTATGTGATTTAAATAATTGTTGTATTTTTCTTAAAGGTTTATAAAATGTTTACAGAAGTTATCTACAGTCGTATGCGTTATAAATAAACTGATAACAACTTTAAGGCATCTTCAAAGTTTTCATAAAAATAATGGATCTATGTTAGATACGTGAAAATTTTATAACTAATTTTTTTAAATTTCTCTTCGACATCACATTATATGATTTATTCTTCTTTTATTTCTTTTCGAATTCTTCTACGTAATGAAATGTTTTTGTGAGAGAAAGTCAGTCAACCCAACATTTATTGGTTGTTCGTGATATCTTGGTAAGTTTACTTTAAGTACTTTCACGTTGCCCTTTTTAGTTATTGGAATGAAGATATTTCTCTTCCAATCATATCTTCTACTATCAATCTAATTATCTATTCTTCTATCTTATATATAAATTAGGATCTCCCTCTGTCTGTATGTCTGTATGTATTTATGTATGTATGTATGTCCTTTATTTGTTCGCGAACGGCCCATCCGATTGAGATGAAATTTTCTACACGCCTTCCTTTCATTCCAGCGCTGCCAACTGTCGTATTTTTTTTTCTTCTTCCTCCTCCTCCCTCCTCCCATTCCCAAAATATGTACGTAAATATATGATGATGATGATGAAAGAATCCCCGAACCAAAACGCTAGGGAAAGGGAAGAAAATGACGTGACTACACAGAATCGTCACACGGCAATCATCATCATTATCAAGTGCCGTGCCGGCTGGCGTAGGCGTTCAACTCTGCTGCTGATATATATGCCTCCATGCCACGGCAATATCAATAACAATTCATCTTTTTATGTGTAAGGAAGTTATCTACAGTCGTGTAGAAGGGAAGAACAATCAATGGAAGGACCGAAATCACAGAACCTAGACGAGTATGAATTCGGAATGGCGAACTCCCTCCTCCTCTCTTCTTCTCCTGCCTCTACCTCCTCCCCTCCTCCTCCCTCTACCTCCTCCCTCCTCCTCTTCCTCCTCCCTCTACCTCCTCCCCCTCCTCCCTCTCCCTCCTCCCTCCTCCTTCTCCCTCTTCCTTCTCCCTCTTCCTCTCCCCTCCTCCTCCATCCTCCTCCCTCCTACTCCCTCCGCCTCCCTCTACCTCCTCCCTCCTCCTCCCTCTACCTCCTCCCTCTACCTCCTCCCTCCACCCTCCTCCTCTTCCTCCTCCCCCTCCTCCCTCTCCCTCCTCCTTCTCCCCCTCCCTTCTCCCTCCTCCTCCCTCTCCTCCTCCCTTCTCCTCATCCCTCCTACTCCCTTCTCCTCCTCCCTCCTCCTCCTCCTCTCTCCTCCTCCCTCCTCCCTTTTCCTCCCTCTACCTCCTCCATCCTCCTCCCTCCTCCTCCTTCCTCCACATCCCTCTTCCTCCTCCTCCCTCCTCATCATTCCTCCTCCTCCTCCTCCCCCTCCTCCTTCTCCCTCCTCCTTCTACCTCTTCCTCCTCCCTCCTCCTCCTCTCTCCTCCTCCTCCCTCCTCCCTCTCCCTCCTCCTCCTCCCCCACCTGCGTTCTCCTCCTCCCTCCTCCCTCCTCCTCCTTCTCCCTCTCCCTCCTCCCCCTCCCTCCTCCCCCTCCTCCCTCTTCCTCCTCCTCCTCCTCCTTCACCCTCCTCCCTCCTCCTCCTTCACCCTTCTCCCTCCTCCTCCCTCCTCCTCCTCCTCCTTCCTCCTCCTTCCTCCTCCCCCCTCCTCCCTCCTCATCCCTCTTCTTCCTCCTCCTCCCTCCTCCTCCCTCCTCCTTCTCCCCTTCCCCTTCCTTCTCTTAATCCCTCCTCCTCCCTCCTCCTCCCTCCTATTCCTCCCTACTCCTCCTCCTCCCTCCTCCTCCTCTCTCCGCCTATCTCTTCCTCCCTCCTCCTCCCTCCTCCACTCTCTTCCTCCTCCCTCCTCCTCCCTCTTCCTCCTCCTCCCTCCTCCTACCTCCTCGCCCTCCTCTTCCTTCCTTCTTCGCCCTCCTCCTCCCTTCTCCTCCTCCCCCTCCCTCCTCCCCCACATCCCTCCTCCTCCCTCCTCCTTCTTCCTCCCTCCTCCTCCCCCTCCTCCCCCTCCTCCTTCCTCCTCCTCCCTCTCCTCCTCATCCCTCCTCCTCCATTCTCCTCCTCCCTCCTCCTCCTCCCTCTACCTCCTCCCTCCTCCTCCCTTCACATTCCTCCTCCTTCCTCTTCCTCCTCATCCCTCCTCCTCCTCCCTCCTCCTCCTCTCTCCTCCTCCTCCCTCCTACTCCTCCTCCCTCTACCTCCTCCCTCCTCCTCCCTTCACATTCCTCCTCCTCCCTCTTCCTCCTCCTCCCCCTCATCCTCTTCCCTCCTCCTCCCTCCTCCTCCCTCTCCCTCCTCCTCCTTCTCCTCCTCCTGCGTTCTCCTCCTCCCTCCTTCTCCCTCTTCCTCCTCCCTCCTCCTCCCTCTCCTCCTCCACCCTACTCCTCCCTCCTCTTCCTAATCCCTCCTCCTCCCTCCTATTCCTCCCTATTCCTCCTGTCTCCTCCTCCCTCCTCCTCCCTCCTCTTCCCTCCTCCACCTCCCTCTTCCTCCTCCCTCCTTCATTTACCCAAGACAGACAGACAGACAGATAGTCGGGAACGGGATCTTATATGACTACTTATATGATTTAAATGAGATGCTCTCCACCATGGGCTGGGCCGGGTCAGACAGACAGATAGATAGACAGACAGACAGACAGACAGTCGGGAACGGGAACTTATATGACTACTTATATGAATTAAATGAGATGCTCCCCACCAGGAGTTGGGCGATGCCGGGCCGGGTCAGACAGACAGACAGATAGATAGTCGAGAACGGGAACTTATATGACTACTTATATGAATTAAATGAGATGCTCCCCATCAGGGTCTGGGCGAAGCCGGGCCGGGTCAGACAGACAGACAGACAGACAGATAGACAGACAGACAGACAGATTGTCGGTAACGGGAACGAGAACTTATATGACTACTTATATGAATTAAATGAGATGCTTCCCACCAGGGTCTGGGCGAAGCCGGGCCGGGTCAGCTAGTTCTATATATATTTTTAATTTTCTATTTTTTTTTTCCTTTTTAAAAACATTTTAGATCAGGGTCCAAAACTAAATCAGTTATGCCACCCAAACGAAAAGCGATTGGTGGATTTACACCTCAAACACAAATATACAGATTTAAAAAATTGTTGTATTTTTCTTAAAGGTTTATAAACTGTGTACAGAAGTCTACATTCGTATGCGTTATAAATAAACTGATAACAACTTTATTTAGACAGACAGAGAGACAGACAGACAGACAGACAGACAGACAGACAGACAGACAGACAGAATGACAGATGGGTGGGTAGCTGGGTGGGTGGGTTGGTAGATAGATAGATAGATAGATAGATAGATAGATAGATAGATAGATGGATGGATGGATGGATGGATGGATGGATGCATGCATGCATGGATGGATGGATGGATAGATAGGTAGATAGATAGATAGATAGATAGATAGATAGATAGATAGATAGATAGATAGATAGATAGATAGATAGATAGATAGATCCCCGCCAGGAGCTGGGCGAAGCCGGGCCGGGTCAGCTAGTATATCTATAAATTATGATTCATGGTTTAGGCCAGGGGTGGCCAACACAAGACCCGCGGGCCGCATGCGGCCCGCCGGGAGTCATGTTGTGGCCCGCGGAGTGGGAAACGACGATGTTGTCGAAGCTGTAGCACGCTTGCTTGTTTACTTTAATTAACAAACAAAAAAAAAAAAAAAATTAGGTGCGTAGCCCGGCAGGAAATATTATTTCTGAAATTTGGCCCGCCTGCTGAAAAAAGTTGGCCACCCCTGGTTTAGGCAATCTCAGTGTTCTCCCTCCATCTGGGTGCTGAATGACATGGGTTAAAATTGTTCAGTTCTCACACAACTAAATGTTCCCACTTCTAATAAATGACTGAATCTAGTCCATATTCAGGTTCAATATATATATCTGAAGACTATAGGTGGTTGAAGGCTTCCTTTCTCAGAGTAGATAATAATAAGTGATTTTGAGGTTCTGGAGTGCCTGGGGTCTGTTTAGTAGCTTCATGGTCTTGCTGGAGGATAGGGAATGGGGCTGTTATCAATTACCTTTACCATACCGGAGGGAATCTCAGGATAAGCTTCCTGCCCACATGACATGATGACAACTTGCCAATCAACTCAGGCGGCTGGTCTGAGTTTCCACATCTCCTTCACAGACTGGTCGCATTGACAATACTATGTTGATACTGCCATGGAGCACCACTATCCTCACTTGTCTAGTGAGAAAAAAGCACAGTTATTTCACACCACACACGAAATTCGACTGCTGTTCAGTAAGCCATGTTGAAGAATGTGGGGGTCCCACTTCGTGACGGCCCCGTGTAGCGTCTTATGATGATGTGAGTCCGCTGAATTGTTCCACATAGCCTGTTACACTTATATAATTAACTTCTTCAAGCGTGTCCTAGTGTGTTCGCGGTTTGACAGAGTTCATATGAATTCCCGTTACGTCATGAGGTTGAAAACTGGGTGTGATTGTATCCATTGTTACAGCAACTAACTTAACTCACTAACTAACCGTTTCTCTTGCTTTGATGCAGTCGTCGTATCATAAGTCTACGTCGTTATCTCACATTGTTTAACAGTATTTAGAAATCCATATAATTTTTTTTCTATTTTAACATGAGAGGGAGGTACTTGAAAACTACCCCCCCCCCCTTCCCCACCTCTATCTATCTATCTCACTTGAGAGAACATGACTTATGTAAAGATATCCAGATAATCTATAGTAAATTAGTAAGTCCAATGTTACTTTGCCCGAATAATTTACTTCAACTATCATTGACAATCAATGAGATTATTACAGGCGAAACATGCGAAACCATTAAAAATATATTACATTAATATTGTAGAGTTAAACAGTTCAATGTGTCCATCAGAGTATTTCAACTAGTTTAATCTCTTTGAATCTCGTATATTTAAAAAAGTATTTATCTCTGTATATTCCATAGTGGTAATAATTACGAAATAGTCGGTGACACTGCTACTAGTTCCACACAGATCACGTGTAGAAATCAAACAATTCTCATAGGTAGGATAATTAGCTTGAAATATATGGTCCTTTAGTCATCGATAGATTTGATTAAGCTCAAATATGTATTTGAAAACAGACCATCAAAGAATTCTGGCTGGTGATGCACTGACGTTATGTAAAATTGAGTGTTATTGCGGTCTCATAATATGTACTGTCGTCGACCAGTATACATCTTGCGAATTTTCCCAGCATCGACAAAATTACAATCGTTCAACATTCTGGAATACTGTATCAACCGGAATCAAGTTTCCTTCTATCATATATACGATGTGGAACAGAGATAATGTTACAAACTCTTTGGAGATGCCAATAAGCTCAAAGTTACTACTGATTTCTTTGCATTTGATTTATTTTGTTGTTTCGGGATTTTAGATTTAAAGATTGAGCACAACCCACAACTGGCAACGCTGATCGTACTCCGGTACGAACCTAAGGTCTTGTCCGCGTCAGTTTGGAAGCACTATATTCGAGTTAAGATATAGTGCTTCCAAATTGACGTGGACAAGGCCATAGGTTCGTACCGGAGTACGATAAGCGTTGTCAGTTGTGGGTTGTGCTCAATCTTTAAATCTCAAATTCCGAAACAACCAAAAGAGCGAAACTCGAGTATAGTTCTTTGCATTTTTTTATAATGTCCAATGAACGTTTATGAAGAAGCAGCAGAACAGAGATATTAAGTGCAAAAGGGCTGAGACAATACACACATTAAGCACATCTGTCATCAAATAGTAAGACCCAAACCAAATCAATTAGCGTCACAATCACCACAAAGTGTCTTGCCGACTGGCGTAAGCCATCAGGATTATCAATATCTTAGCATTTCCAACAGCATGTGTCTTTATCGCTCTTTTTCACAAATCTTTCCAATTGTCACAATATGTTCTAGTTAGTGTTTTCTCATATAGTGACCACAATTTAAGACAGCCTCTTTCTGATGATGGTGATGAGTCTTCTTTGCTTTTAATCCTCTTTTAAAACGCTTAGATTATTCAGTTTGGTTGTCCACGGAATTCAGCATTTTGTTTTTAAACAAACATCTCTGAAGCTGCAAATGATGTTTGGTAACTGTAATAGTCTACGTGTCTTTCTGATGTTTTTAAAAAAAACTACTCGTATGAAAGTGAAAACAGTTGCAACGTTCTGTCACTTTGCTTGTAGTTTAGGTACGAGTAAAAGCCTGGAAAAAAAGATAACGACATGAATTTTGATAACAATGGTATCATCGTTAACGATGGTATCGCATCGATAGTGCTGCCTTTACGGTTGCAAAATTATCTTTGTAGTTAATGGAATCCTTGTTATATTTTGGTAGCTGAACTAAGAATGATATGTTTTTAACATGACGCTTAGAAGGATATTTTTTATTGTCACTACAAAACTGCCTTTTGTCTAGTTTAAAACAGCAGCTGTTCTGAAACCGATAATATATTTACCATTCTTGGTCTATATTTATTATGCATGTAAACTTTTTTGTAAAGTATCATTAGATTTATGTATATTATCAGTTCAATACATCATGTACAGCATGTAAGAATGATATGTTTTTAACCTTGACGACTAAAGTCTCTCTCCATTTGTCTAAACCTATGTGTGCAAGTCATCTTCTCTTAGAAGGATATTTCTCTTAGACGGATATTTTTTATTGCCACTACAAAACTGCATGCCTTTAGTCTAGTTTAAGATTTAACGTTCTGTGACGATTGTAGGAAACACCTGGTTTAAGCAACACCCTAGAAGATTATGAACATGGAGGAGTCCTGATAGCAGGATTAGAAACGAGAGTGACCACATTCTGATTTGCAGAAGATTTAGAAACGCGCTAACAATAACAAAAACTGTTCCCAGTGCTGATTGTTACAGTGACCACATATTACTTACAGGAACTTTGAGGATAAAGTTGAAGAAAGTCAAGTATATAACAATAAACACTACATATGATTTGTGTACATTGAGTAATGACAAGGAAATACAAAACAAATTCATCATAGAAGTACAGAACAAATTTGATATATTGTCTGATCTAGAGATTCTATTCCAGGATGTGGATGATCAATGGGAAATGTTGAAGAATTCAATCAGTTTGTCTGCAGAAACAACTATTCCAAAATTAAAGAAGGTAGGTCTTAAGAAATTGATGACTGAAGAAGTTTTACACCTAATGGAAACAAGAAGACTCAACAAAAATAATTCTGCCAAATATGAAGAAATTCACAGACAAGTCAGAATATTATGTAAGAAGGCAAAAGAAGCATGGCTGGAGGAAAAGTGCTTAGAAATTGAAAAACATCACAGCAGTCAAAATACCAAATTAGTGCACAAAAGAATTCAGGAACTTACTAATAAAAGAACAAGTACATCAACGGGCTGTCTAAAAACTAAAGATGACTAAATCATAATAGAAACAAATCAGATTCTACATGTATGGACAGATTATGTGAAAAACATTTATGATGATAACAGAGAGAAACAATATGTTATTAGATTTAATAATGAAGGACCGCCAATTTTGAAGATGGAGGTTCAAAATGTTCTTTAGAAGAATTTGGACTAGAGCAAGTCTCCACACTGCTGAACACATTATATGATACTGGAGATATACCTTCTGAATTATGTAACTCTGTATTTATTGCAATCCCAAAGAAATCAGGAGTCTTGGAATGTGATCAACATAGAACAATTAGTATAATGAGTCACATCACAAAGATTTTGCTACGAATTATCATGCAAAGAGTGAGGAAGAAAATACTACCTGAAATAGGGGAAGAACAATGTGGGTTTATAGAAGGAAAGGGTGCAGTAAATGCTTTGTATATGCTGCGAACAGTTATTGAACGTGCTATAGTAGTAAACAAAGATATACATCTTTGCTTTATTGACTACACAAAGGCTTTTGATAGAGTTAGACATTTCAACATGTTGGATATGCTTGCAGATCTACAAATTGATGGGAAAGACATTAGACTTATAAAAAAACATATATTGGAAACAACAAGCTGCCATAAGGATTGATAATGAAGTGGGACAATATCAGCCTATTAAGAGAGGTGTTAGGCAGGGATGTGTAATGTCTCCAGATCTTTTTTCCCTATACAGTGAAAATATTTTCAGAAATGTAGAAGATATAAATGGAATTAGCATTGGAGGACGAAACATCAATAACATTAGATATGCAGATGATACAGTATTGATTGCAGACAATACGCAGGATCTGCAACAATTAGTAGATGCGGTTGTTGTACACAGTGAGCAACTGGGGTTAGAATTAAATTGTAAAAAGACACAGGTTACGGTCGTCACTAGGAAGAACGAAGTATCACAATGTAATATACAAGTAAATGGGAAAATTCTTCAACAAGTGAATCGGTACAATTATCTCGGAACAGTCATAAAATCTTATGGGAGATGCCTTGAAGAGATTACAACAAGAATCGCTGAGAGTCAGGTTCACCATTGCATACTCAAAAACAGACATGACCAGCCCTTCGTATAGAAGACATAGATGGCGCTGCTCACAGTTTGCTGCCGCCATCACCCGCATCGCAGCCAAACCCCGCTTGGCCTTTGTTATCACTTGGTCTATGTGCTCGTTATAAGCAAGGCTTCGATCAAAACGTATCCCCAGGTAGTTCATTGCCTGCGTTCTTTTCAGTCTCTGAACACAGCTTTACAGTTGGTGTTGGAGTGTTGACAATATGATTATTCAAAGAGAACCATGTCACTGTTGCCTTTGTTGGGTTGACCATTGCCCCAGCTTCAACACACCAAGTACTTATGCGATTGAGTTCGGTTTGTAGTTCCGCAGCAGCCTGATCTCTATCTTTACCCTGGCAATACATTAAAATATCATCGGCATATGACAATGTCCTCCCTGGTCCCGTGATCTGCTCGCTGGTGATTCTCAAAGCGTAGGCTTTGAACAGCACTGGAGATAATGGTGATCCCTGTGGTAGGCTAGGATATATTGTTGTTGGTTCTGAAATCCAACTGCGGCATCTAAAAACTACTTTCCGTTGGAAGAGGGCTTCAGCGATCCAACTCAGGAGGAAAGGACTTTTCTTGAGTTCAAGAAGCATTAAAAAATCCAATGGTACTCTGTTGTACGCATCCTCAAAATCAATCGCTGCAGGAAAGGTTTCAATGCCTGAGTGGAAACCTTCATAGACGTCATGGGCAAAAACTGCAGCATTGGTCCAGGTTTCTCTTTTCGGATGGTACCCTCCCAGGGTAGGTGGGAAAACACCTTGCCTCTCTAGCTGGCTTTATATTTTTCTGGCAATTAACTTCTCCAGCAGCTTGCCTATTGTATTCTGCATGGTTATTACTCGATATCCCTGAATTTGTGTGTCGTCTTTGCCTGGCTTCGGCGAGGGAACCAGAAAGCTGTGTAACCACTCCTCTTTCTAGCATCAAAGAGGAGTGGTTACACAGCTTTCTATATGAAAGACCTATATGATTTTCATCTTGCTAAATGCTACTTTCTCCCCTGCGATTCTTGTTGTAATCTCTTCAAGGCATCTCCCATCAGATGTTATGACTGTTCCGAGATAATTGTACCGATTCACTTGTTGAAGAATTTTCCCATTTACTTGTATATTACATTGTGGTACTTCGTTCTTCCTAGTGACGATCATAACCTGTGTCTTTTTACAATTTAATAGATAGAAAGGATGGAAAGGATACAGAACGAAGCCATGCGCATTATTCTTAGATGTACAAGAGATACAGCATGCAGGACGATGCGCTACCTTCTTGATCTTCCAACCATTGAAAACAGAATACAAATTTGCAGAGCACGTGCCTATCTCAGAGTTAACACAAACACACAACATCCACTGCATAGTGAAATTAGGAAGGTGAAGGGCAGCAGGTTAAAAAGAGGAAGGTCGTGGATGGGTCAAGCCGAGGACATTCTTCGACAGGTATGTTCACTTGAGGACTTACAACCTGGCGAGGAGTGTGTACAAGTGTCAACATATTTCTATACGTCTCTTTCAGTCTGCATCCATCTAGGTAGCAAAATGCTGACAAGAAAATCCGGCTGCTGTGGAGGCTGAAGTACAAGCGTTGATTTTCGAGAATTCGTTAGACGGTGATGCTGTCATATACAGAAATGGGTCGGTCGTCCGACATGTGAGAAGGTCATGGGCTTTTACGGCGCAGGCCGGAGGGAGAATTGTGAAGGAGAACTCTGGTGCTTTTGCTGAGACCACAAGTAGCCTGACTATGGAAGTCATGGCAGTCAGTAAAACAATAACGGCTTCGAAACACAGACATTCACTATGGCATGTTTCCTTAGCGACTCAATGATCATGCTCAAGAGGATAGAGATGGGGTGGATCCGAAGAGAGTGGAAGCTGTCTCTGGGGCGGTCTCGGCTGGCAAAGATTAGTTTCATCTTCGTGCCAGAGCATGCGGGAGTACAAGGAAATGAGCGGGCTGACAAGCTCGCAAGTAAGGCTACTGTAGAGGGCGGACGCGCCATGGACCAGGCTGACATTCTGAATGCTCTACGAGAAGTAAGACTACGAGAACCAAGTGATGACTGTGAATCTACAACCGTGGTCAGACTGCGAGAACTGCAAATTAAAAGAGGTGTTGCCAAACAAGAACACTACGCAGGAAGGCAAAGAAGATTGATAAACCAACACAGAACTGGTGTCGTGAGCCGCTACACGCTGCGGGATTTGCTGAGGAGGGGATCCGAACTCTTATGGACTGAATGGTTCGATGTGCAATTAGGATGATCTGTCGACTAACTAACTAACTAACTAACTAACTAACTAACTAACTAACTAACTAACTAAGATGAAACACATTCCGACCAATAATAAGATGTCAATTGAAACGAAAAAAAGAGTGTTGAGGGGATACATAGAGCCTGTTCTTTTGTATGGATGTGAAACTTGGACAATGAGCAGTCAAGCTGAAAAGCATCTGATGGCTGCAGAAATGTGGTTTCTGAATACCATGGACAGACAGAAAATCAATGACCAAGTACTAAAGGAGACAAATGAAAATCGTAAATTGATTAGACAAATTAGACATACACAGTCACAATTTTTTGGACATGTTATGATAAGGAATGGATTGGAGAACTTGGTGACAACTGGCAAGATCGAAGGGAACAGACCAAGATTAAGACCGAGAGGAAAATACCAAGATGGCTTGGCCACATGGCATGGACGAGACAGGAACACTGAGCTGATCCACGACTCTGGTGATCGAGTGAAATGGCGAGTCATGACCGCCCACGCTTTCCGGCATGGCACATGATTGATTGATTGACATCATGTACAAATACACCGAAATAATAAAAATGTCAAAGAAATCATTTGAAAAACACAGTTTTTATATGTCACTTTGATGTTTAGTGAATACATAAAAGTACCTGTTGAAACTGCTTGTATATGTTATGTCTCAACATCTGCAGAACTAGATGACGAGAGCTGTGAGCTCAATAATCCCTGTGAGCAACGTTGTTTAGACAAAAGTGGCGGCATTGAATGCCATTGCTACGACGGATATCGTCTTGCACCAGATTTGATGTCTTGTGAAGGTATGTTTATTTTTACACAAAGACGCGCGCTCACACACACACACACACACACACACACACACACACACACACACACACACACACACACACACACACGCACACATACACACACACACACATACAATCATCATCAAATTTCGTGCCCTGCAAATTGGCGTGGGCGTTCATGTCTCTCCACAGATCTCGGTCCTTGGTATTCTAGTTAGTTAGTTAGTTAGTCGACAGATCATCCTCGTTGCACATCGGACCATTCAGTCCATAAGTGCTCGGATCCCCTCCTCAGCAAATCCCGCAGCGTGTAGCGGCTAACGACGCCAGTTCTGTGTTGGTTTATCAATCTTCTTTGGCTTCCTACGTAGTGTTCTTGTTTGGCCACCCCTCTTTTAATTTGCTGCTCTCGCAGTCTGGCCATTGTTGTAGATTCACAGTCATCACTTGGTTCTTGCAAAAGTCTCACTTCTCGTAGAGCATTCAGAATGTCAGCCTGGTCCATGGCGCGTCCGCCCTCCACAGTAGCCTCACCTGCGAGCTTGTCAGCCCGCTCATTTCCTTGTACTCCCGCATGACCTGGCACGAAGATGAAACTAATCTTTGCCAGCCGAGACCGCTCCAGAGGCAGCAACCATTCTCTTCGGATCGACCCCTCCTCTATCCTCTTGATCATGTTCATTGAGTCGCTAAGGAAACAAGCCCTAGTGAATGTCTGTGTCTCGAGCCATGTTATTGCTTTACTTACTGCCATGACTTCCATGGTCAGGCTACTTGTGGTTTCAGTGAAAGCACCAGAGTCCTCCTTCACAATTCTCCCTCCGGCCCGAGCTGTAAAGGCCCATGAGCTTCTCACATGTCGGACGACCGACCCATCTGTGTAGATGACCGCGTCACTGTCTAGCGAATTCTCGAAAATCAACGCTTGTACTTCAGCCTCCACAGCAGCCGGATTTTCTTGTCTGCATTTTCTATCTAGTTGGATGCAAACTGAAAAGGATGTGC
Organism: Cepaea nemoralis; assembly: GCA_014155875.1. Lineage (NCBI taxonomy): Eukaryota > Metazoa > Mollusca > Gastropoda > Stylommatophora > Helicidae > Cepaea > Cepaea nemoralis. Next base: position 222,399 of record JACEFZ010027965.1, on the reverse strand, counting down.
AGAAGTCTGTTGGCACTTGCACCCACTCCTCGCCAGGTTCTAAGTCCTCAAGTGAACACACCTGTTGAAGAATGTCTTCGGCTTGACCCATCCACGACCGTCCTCTTTTTAACCTGCTGCCCTTCACCTTCCTAATTTCACTATGCAGTGGATGCTGTGTGTTTGCGTTAATTCTGAGGTAGGCGCGTGCCCTGCAAACTTGCATTCTCTCTTCAATGGTTGGAAAATCAAGAAGGTAGCGCATCGCCCTGCATGCTGTATCTCTTGTACATCCAAGAATAATGCGCATAGCTTCATTCTGTATCCTTTCCATCCTTTCTATCTGCTTATGGCTGAGAGTCAGGATTGCCATTGCATACTCCAAAACAGACATGACCAGCCCCTCGTACAGAAGACATAGATGGCGCTGCTCACAGTTTGCTGCCGCCATCACCCGCATCGCTGCCAAGCCCCGCTTGGCCTTTGTTATCACCTGGTCTATGTGCACATTATAAGCAAGGCTTCGATCAAACCGTATCCCCAGGTAATTCATTGCCTGCGTTCTTTCCACCGTCTCTGAACACAGCATTACAGTTGGTGTTGGATTGTTGACAATATGATTATTCAACGAGAACCAAGTCACTGTTGCCTTTGTTGGGTTGACCATTGCCCCAGCTTCATCACACCAAGTACTTATGCGATTGAGTTCGGTTTGTAGTTCCACAGCAACCTCCTCTCTATCCTTACCCTGACGATACACTAAAACATCATCGGCATATGACAATGTCCTGCCAGGTCCAGTGATCTGCTCACTGGTGATTCTCACTGTGTAGGCGTTGAACAGTACCGGAGATAATGGTGATCCCTGTGGTAGGACCAGGATATATTGTTGTTGGTTCCGAAGTCCAACTGCCACATCTAAAAACTACTTTCCGTTGGAAGAGGGCTGCAGCGATCCAACTAAGGAGGAATGGACTTACGTTTAGTTCAAGAAGCTGAAACATTAAAAAATCCAGTGGTACTCTGTTGTATGCGTCCTCAAGATCAATCGCTGCAGCAACAGTTTCAGTGCCTGAGTGGAAACCTTCATAGACATCATGGGCAAAGACTGCTGCATTGGTCCAGGTTTCTCTTTTTGGACGGTACCCACCCAGGGTAGGTGGGAAAACACCTTGCCTCTCTAGTTGGCTTGATATTTTCCTGGCAATTACCTTCTCCAGCAGCTTGCCTACTGTATTCTGCATGGTTATAATTCGATATCCCTGAATTTTTTTGTGGTCTTTGTCAGGCTTCGGCAAGGGAATCAGATAGCTATGTAACCATTCCTCCTTGATGCTAGCACTCCCTATACTGTTGTTGTACATGTCTGCTAGTTTCTCTAGCTCATTGTCGGTACACCTATTTATGTCGTCGTATCTTATGCCATCAGGACCTGGAGCACTGTTTTTTGATCGTCGAAGCACAGCCTTGATTTCTTTCACTGTCACTGTGTCTTCATCCGAAGTGTTCTGGGCCTTGCATCTGTCTGAGGTGACCTCCTTGGCCAGATTCCGGCCTCCCATGTCTGTCTGGTTGCTCTGCCCAAGGTAGCGTTCAAAGAGGGCTTTGCCCTTGTCCTCATCAGTCCTCTGCCAGATGAGGTCAGCACCTTGGAAGTCAGAAATGCTCTTATTCTTGACTACCCCACTCATGCTTTTATGTAGTCGCCAGAACAATTTCAGTGACTTGTCTGTGCTTACTCTTTGACACACCTCTGCCCATTTTTCGCTTTTAACCACCTTGACCAGTTTTTTGAAATAGCTTACTTTTGTGTGCATCTCTCTTTCTAAGTGCAAGCAGGGACTAGGATGACCAGCTCTGTTCTTCTTGGCATTTTGCCATCTCCTTACAGCACTACGCTTATCCACCCAAGCCTTCTCCACCTCGAAACTCCACCACGGTGGCTGCTCCCAGCTTTTTCTCCTGCCCTGAAAAGTTCTGCGCTTGTCACGTCTTATTTTGCTCACCACATCTTGCCCTGTACTGTCATACTGGAACGTCTTTACCTTTAGCTTGTGCTGCCTGGTTCTGCCTTTCTCCACCAATATGCTGCAAGGGTGGTGGTCGCTGCCATGGTGTCCTAGGACACCCCATCTACACACTGTAGTGAGTGAAGGTGAAACTAGCGCCAGATCAATAGCACTGTCCTCTTCGCCTGGACGGCTTGCTGTCCTGGTGACACAGCCACTGTTGATACAAACCAGGTCGATGGTTTCCAGTGCAGTCTCGAGCTCCTCCCCTTGTGTATTGGAGGAAGTGTTTCCCCATGATCTGCCTTTAGCGTTGAAGTCACCACAGAAAATAACATTTCTCTCGTGGCCTAATATGCCACTTAAGCACTGCCACTTCTGGGCGTCCACACTCGCATTGCGGGCATAAACATTAACCAACACGAATGGTATACTGGAATGAACTCTCAACGCCTGTATTTGTATATCGTCACTGTCCCAACTGGACATGTCTAGCTCTGACACCACCATGCTGTCGCGAACGAGAATCGCCGTTCCCAGATGTCGTCTGTTGTAGAAACATTTGAAGCCGGCAATTCGGAGTAGCTGATCGCCCATTCTCGTCTCCTGGAGTGCTACAATGTCGTTCCTGTAAACTAGGGTTTCTAAAATAGAGCCCCGTTGTTTTACACTGGCACAGTTCCAATATAGAATATGGATGTTCCTGAGTCCTAGACGGTGACACTTGAGTCTAAAACGTCTCAAACCCCCGCGCTTACCTTGCTTCTTTGTCCCTGCGCGGCTACCACGCCGCTTCGTTATGTTGACTGTTGATCGCTCGGAAAGAAGACGTTCTTCCGCCATGTTGAAAACACGTAAACACAGACTGCTGATAACCACACACGCTGCTGAAAATTCACTCAAGGATGGCTTCGCTCGATGCACGAACTCCGTAGCACCCGCGCAGATCTTGAGTAGAAACTCCTGGTTTTACATCCTGGCACACCATTTACACGCAAGAGATGAATAAATCCATCCCCTAAGCGAAAAAGTTAACGAACACAAAACAACACGACCGTCCGTCGCCATCTTGAAACCGGAAGTCTCTGGTTGGTATTCTAGATTAATTATAATTGTACGTTATAGTCTCCAGTTTTACAACAGTAAGCATATGATCTATTTGGAGTTAATGGCTACGGTCATCGAACAGTATGGTCATTGCTAAGAAGGAAAGCAATGGCAAACTACATTCTTTACAGATGCCTAGAAAGCTATGTTTTGTAGTTTGATGGAACATCAGTGAAACGGTGTAAATGGGTGCTCCGCGAGAGCAGCGTCGCCCAGTGGGTGTAGTCATGTGCAACTGCTGACCCCAGACCGCCAACAAGCGACTGAGTGCAAAAGAGTAACATGTAAAATGAGAACATGGTACATTAGAACTATGAGTAGGGATGGCAAAGTGGTCAATATTGAGAAAGAAATGAAAAAATTAACAATTAACATTTTAGGTATATATAAGACCAGATGGAAAGAAGTTGGCATGATAACATTGGAGGAATATACAATAATCGATTCTGGCGGAAAGAAAAAAAAAGTAAGTGAGTAGTAGCATTTATAATGGATCTAGAGATATCAAAATCTATAAAAGTATATTGGACTGTGTCAGACAGAATATTACTGGTAAAGTTACGTGGCAAACCTTTGGATCTTACCATCGTTCAAGTTTATGCATCAATAATAGACAGGAATGATAACAGCATCGATGAGCTATATAATTATTTCAAGAAGTGCAAGTATTCAGAATTAAATATCATAATGGGTGACTTTAACCTTCTCTGACCTTGTTGAAGAACTCTGAGGACATCTGAGCACGCTGCGCACGTGAACAAATCAATCGGCAGGAAATCAACAAGAGTAATTCGAAAAGGCCTTCCCCGGGCAACGGATACTCACGCAAACCTCAGGTCCGGTATGACATCACATTGATGTTGGACAACAGGGTGCATTCATCCGACATACAGGACTTCATGCTGGAATTCACAGCCAGTGAACACAAGCAAGCAAGCATGCAAGCAAGCAAGCAAGCAATCAACAAGAGCAAGGCATAATGACCTTCCCCGGGAAAATATTTTCATATTAGATAGCAACCCACAAAACTGTTTAGTATGCGAGGTTTGCTATACACATATTTAAACATCACTGGTGCTACGGAGTTCGTGAACTGTGCTGAGATTCTCCTCGTGTGGTCTCTGTGAGAAAACCGGAGCACTTATGGAGTTATCCGTGTGCAGTGAAAGTAATCCTTTAATAACTGTCATTTACTGTCATTTACTGCCAATATAGAATCTTGCGGTGTATGGCAGGAGGGTCTTGAGTCTAAGGTATTAAGGCTGCCTGGCTAGCGCAGTCACCTTGAACTGTGCAGGCTAGAGTTTTCTTTTTGCCCCCGACAGAAAAAACTCAACACCGAACCCGGGTCTCCCAAAGGAAAATCCGACATTCTAACCCTCGGCCAGACGCTCCTTCCTTAATAACTAAACCAATCCATTTTGACGTTTCACAAACTACTCTGAAAGCTGCCAATAGCTCATGACATAATACTCATTTACGTGTGTCACATGTGGCGCATACTCCATATTTAACGTGATGCTCCACAATTTCTGATGTTGCCACAATCTAAGATCTTACTGTGGTCTACGAAACACGTATAGAGGTCTACATAGTACTATCTGCAATTCTCTATGATGCTTCTCATATGATTTAGGCAACACCTATCTGATATCAACAGTGGTGCCCAGAAACCGGTACCAATACACTTCAACAGTTCTGACCACTGTGGCTGGCGGACATACAGGTCACGGCGCTCAAATCGTGCGCATCTCACGAACATGATCGTAAGACATTGGAGAACCGCCTCATCTTCCAGTTGGGTTCACTCTCCCCTCACGGCCTCAATGTCCAACATAGTTTCATTTAACTTCCAACTTCCCCTCCCCCTTTTTCTATCCCCGCAGTTGTATAGCCCACTAGAATAACGGGTTAGCATATCCTTTACAGGACATTGCAATCAACCCTATCATTACTTTTGCCGTTTGTGATTTCTTGGTGAGCTTGCGTTCAGTGGTTTGTCATTGCCTTCTGAGCAACCTGCACTCATGCAATCATATGCTAACCAACACAGGGCGTATTGCATTCCAAACGTCCGCTAGCTGTGTTCCTACTGGGTATGCTGAACTGCGAACTAAAGCCTTCGCCACAGAGCGGGCTATGATTCACTGCTAATCCGCTTTTCACCGTTCGCTCACATGGGCGGCCCCCCATCCCTCCCATCGGGCGGCTCAGCCAATCCCTGTTACCTATCGACCTGCCGTTTCAAACCCAACATCCGGTCCTTTCTACCCTAATCAAACAATTAGCGCTCAAGTCGCATTACCCCAAGACAGGATTCAGATAAGTAACTTCTGTATTTTCATGAAGTGTTCCTCGATTAGTTTTGTGTCTGTTTGTGTTGTGTTGTTCTGTGCTGACGAAGGCTTTGGCCGCATCGTCCATTTTGTTTCTTGTAATCGTGTTCTAGTAAAGCTCATAATCTGCTTATCGTTTTTTTTTTTTTTTTTTGGTGATTCATTCACATTCTAACTTACTAAGAGAATTTTACTAGCTTGACTTATTAATGTGATAGTACGATAGCTGGTGCACCATATTCGTTTCTCCGCCTTGGTCAGGGATATAGATTGCTATCTGTCGTGGTTTGGTTCAGACAGCTCTGTTTCTCATCTTCGTACAAAGTGCATGACAAATATACAAGCTGGCTTCTCCTCGTGCCTAGATTAGTTCTATAGTTATATCATCATAGCTGGGAGTCTTCACTTTTCCAGTGTTTTTAATGATGATATCCAGCTCCACTTCTGCAGGCTGGATATTTGACGGTGAGGAATTTGGGGCTAATATTTTCAGAAATGTTTCACAGCTATCTCATCCCTCTCCCCAAAACCATTCAAGGATCATTCAAAGCTTAGCAGCTTTAGGATCATTACCCTTCAAAATACATTTGGGAAGGTTCTAGAGAAGATAGTCGCTGTCAAGCTGCAATAGTTTTTGGAAAGGGGGAAGTTTCTTCCAAGAGGCCTGTGGAGCTACAGGACCAGGAAAAGATACCTGGTAAAATGCAGCTACTTTTGCCTTTGACGTTTATGAGGGGTTCCAGAGTAGACAGGAAACGATGGTGGCAGCGCTTGATCTCGGGGATGCGTACAATAGAGTTCGCTATGATATTTTAATGACCGCACTGATGGAGAAGGGTGTCAATCCCAGGTTGGTGAAATGGATAGCAGCCATCTTGCATTCTCGTCGGGTTGCTCTCCGCCTTGGTGCATGGACCTCAGAGCCACATATTTTAACCCCGGGACTGCCACAGGGATCTGCAATCTCACCGGTGCTCTTCAACGTGTATACGAGAAAGATTGCAAACCTAGAAGCACCAGGGGTTGGAAGGATACTAACATTTGCAGATGATATTCTTGCATATAGGCAAGGGAAAGATAAGGAGCAAACAGCCCAGGAGCTACAGGCGACAGTAGTCAAAGTTATTGATTGGTGCACTGAAATTAGTGCTGTCATCCACCCGGAAAGGGTGCACAAGGGGATGCAGGCGAAGGCATACCTCAGAGTATCTGCAGACACAGATCACCCGTTGCATGAGGCGCTGGACACAGTTAAGGGTCAGAGACTGATATGAGGGAAATCATGGATGGCTCAGGCGGAGGATACGATCAGACAGGTGTGCATCTTGAAGAACATTAGGCGAGGAGAGGAGTGGGTCAGAGTGCCAGCGGAGCAGTCAGACTTATGCAGAGGTATAATCACATTGAGCCGGGAGTGCAGGGAGTGGCCAGCAGAGGCCACGGAAGTGGAAATCCAGCAACTAATTCAGGATAATGCTCGCCCGGGTGATGTGATATTCTACACAGATGGTTCGGTGTTGAGAGGTAGGAGAGGAGAAGTGCCAGGGGATTCTTAGCAAAATCTAATGGTCGATGTTTGATGCAGGATAGCCTAGCGTATGATACCACAACATCTAGCTTAAGAATGGAGGTGAAGGCGGTCAGTGCAGCTTTCCGCTGGATGGAGAACACGATACATACACACATCGTGATTGTAACTGACTCAGAAAGCATGCTGAGGAGGGTGAGGACAGGCAGGCTTCGTGAAGAGTGGCTTGCTTCTCTTCGGAGGTCACGGTGGCAAGCATCACCTGTATCTTTTTTCCGAGGCATGCTGGTGTGCTGGGGAATGAACAGGCGGACAGATTGGCTGGCTCTGCAAAACTTGGTGGAGAATTGATGCATGACAAGGCAGACGTGGTTGCGGCCTTGTGGGAGCACGTTTACACCTCGGAGGAGCAAATGGATCACCATAGTCTGGCAAGAATGAGGCAGCGAGGAGCGACGAGGAGATCTGACCGACGCTCGACGCTCAGAGGAGAGGCGAGATGGACATATAATCAGATTGCTACTGGAACTATTGGTGTTGGAACTCTTCACTGGCTGCTGAGGAAGGAGACGGAGCGCTTATGGGAATGCCCCGATTGCTGTGATGTCGGTTCCTCAATCAATCAATCAATCAATCAGAAATGTTTCAGTGTTCAGCTGACATTTTCACTTGATCCACACTGTTCGTGAGTACTTGTCCTTTACTATTTTTGATACCTTCATACGTGCACATGGTTGATTCTATTTTCCTACAATGTTCCTTGTTTCACTGTAAAGGTCTCTGCAGTTTCCGTTCACTGTTGTTACTTCTGCTGTTCCCACTGACCATCTAAATCTTGTCTTTCAGATGCCCTTATCCGCTTTTTAACTTATTTATTATATTTTGTGTAGTTTCCATGGGCTCTTTTATAATATTTAAAATGCTTTATTTATTATTCCTCTCTTCTATATAATCGGCTATGTGGCGAGGGGGGAAAGGGGGGGGGGGGGAAGACGCAATTCGTAATCCCGCATACTGCAGGCGATTTGGCATCAGACCACCTTGCATTAGTTTTTATAAAATGGTACAAGTATCAAACTTGCCAAGAAATAAGAAATCACAAACAGCCAAAATATGCTGGGAATGGCTGTGACGTCCTGTAAAGGATATGCAACTAATTTATTATATTTTCTTAAAGTTCCAAGCATTATCCATGATTTATATTGTTGTTTACCGTTCCCAATATCTTCTATAGATGATTCGTCCCAAATACATGTAACCTTCTGTAGCTGTGTTCCGCGCTCACTTCGTATTCGGTTACAAGGCTTGTTACTTATTACATACTGCAACATTAAATCATCCCTCAATTTCTTGATTTCAGAGATATTCTACGTACTGACTTCCATATTTACATGCTGTTATGTATCTCTTGAGTTTTAATTTAATTTCTCTGGTCATCTGAATCTAAATCTGCAAATTTAATATCTGTTGCTTCAAGTAGAGCTGATTTAAAATTATTGGTAAAAATGTTAATATCAGTTTGATTTCCTATATTTTGGCATAGTGCTACTCATGATGCTTTATGTCTTATTTTGTGTAAAAATAATGCTTCCTCCTAATTCCGTAAGGTCTTAGTCAAAATTGATTGAGCTACCGTATGACAGTAGACGGTACTACCTGCTTTCTGTTAGCACTGAATTTTCGGCGGCACTCACCAAACCCGACACTATACATTGTGCCAAAGGCTTCGGAAGAGGCGCACGATAGTGAGGGTACAAGCCTTATCCTGGTGCGAGGAAATGCACCCTACAGATTAAATTTCATGGCAGAACAGACCATGCCCTAAGCCTTGGTCTGCGACTGGTCTAGGATCGAAGCTCCGAAAGGCGGACAGTTAGAGCACTGCTTTGCTGATCCCGGAGCTTTTGCATCATGTCTTGTTCCAGATGTACTGGTGTTACCTTTCCTTTGAAGTAAACTAGACACGCCGAGAGAGGGATCGTGCTGCATGGGCAACATATGGTCTCTACAATTCAGCCCAGGCTTTCTGAAATGGAGAGTATAACTCCATCCCTGTTCTTAATCGGTCTCGGAATCAAAGCTAAAGGCAACAGTTACCGGTTATAAGTCCTTGTCAATTGGCGTAGACAGGGATGCTACTGGTTACCTCTGACGGTGAAAGACACCTACAGGTATCACTGAGCAGCTACCATCCGCCTACACTGGGCAGCTACCAGCCAATTAGATGCTAATCCGCGTCAGCCTGCCTGCTTCAATGGGTGTTTGGGGCTAGGACAAATTCTGAATCGCAGGCTGTAAAACCAATGCACCAGGCACTAAAAAGAAACATAGAAACCTCAAGCTACGGTTTGCAAATTGGAACATAAGAACAATGTATCCGAAACTTTCCACTGAATTGACGAATATTGACGATGGGATAATAACGGCTCTGATTGAACTCAACAGTGATATTGCTGGCCTGCAACAGACTTGCCTCTCTGAAGACGGGTCACTCAGGAAAAACAACTTCATTATTTTTCGGAAGAATAGAGGGCAGGAAGAAAAAAATAAAACATGGAATGAGCCGTGCAGTGAAGATTTCACTATTGGAAGTAATTGAAATTCAAACTGGAGGTAAAGAAAAACTATTATTTCTGCGTGCGAGAAGCGCTAGTGGTTCCGCCACGATTACCACTGTATACGCACTGACAATCACTTTCTATGACAATGTGAAGGATTCCTTCTATGAGGAGTTAGACTTTGTGATCAAGGCAGTTCCAAAATCCGACTAAATTTATATGTTCGTCGATTTTAATGCTCGCGTGGGCAAGGATTCGAATTCGTGGCTAGTGTCCTGTGGAAAATACAACATCGGTCGCATGAATGAAAACAAAGACTGCTGGAGCTTTGCACTAATCACGTTTTTTAAAGCTAAAGAGCGGCATAAGGTCATATGGAAACGTCCAAGATCTTGCCATTGGCACCAGTTGGATTTCATCATAACACGGAGACATCATTTGAATCAAACATAATTAACTTGAAGTTACCACAGTGTTCATTGTCATACTGATAATTCTTTAGTTGTTGCAAGGTTTAGAAAGAGATCAAAGATAATCTACACAGCTAAACACACATATGTCCCCATGATTAATACTATTAACGACAATGATCTTATAAATATTTTGAGTTCCAACAGCAACTTGAAGACGCTCGGTTGTATAGCACTGTGGATAATAAGAGGCAGGATTGGTTTGCGGTAACAAGCAAGATACTGCAGCCCGTGAATGATAGAAAGAAGATAGCTCTCGTAAGAAATAATGACAGAACAACGCGAAACACTCCCAGTGAGCAGCTAGGAAAGATGTGCAAAATGCAGCTAGGAAATGTGCAAACAATTATTGGATCAAATTGTGCGAGCACATTCAAAATGCAAGCGTTAAGGGTATGTATGAAAGGATAAAGAAGGCCTGCGGTCCAATAATTAAAAGATGTGCACCACTGAAAACCTTAACTTGATCATCACTGATAAGAATCAGTAGATGGATAGATGGGTAGAGCACTATATGGAGTTTTACTCAAGCGAAACCAAACTGGTAGATGATGCACTCAACGCCATAGAGCACCTGCCAACTCTTGACAACCTGACACACTTTCCAACATAATAGAAGTTAAGTATGATATTAATATACTTGCTTACGACAAGGCTCCAGGTAAAGATGGGATCACATAGAGGTTAACAGGGGTTGACAGAACATACTCATTCTACAGGCCCACTAACTAATAAATAGAGCTATGTTGGCAAGAAGGAAAGGTCCAACAGGATTTCAAAGATTCAAGCATCATAACACTGTACAATAACAGTGGTGATCGGAGTTACTGTAACAACTATATGGATGTGTTTTAATTTCTATGCATCACTGGGAAAACATTTGTCAGAGATGTTCTGAGCAAACTTCAAGACATAGGATATAAAGTCTACCCAGCATCGCACGTGGCTTTTGACGGAACCAGTCTACCATTGATATGATATTCTCATTGCGACAGCTGCAAGGAAAATGTGAAAAGAATCAACCACTATTTACTGCTTTAATAGATTTCACAATGTTATTCGATTTGGTTAGTCGTAAGGCGCTAAAGCAGATTGGCTGCCCCTCAACGATTCTGTCCATCGTGGTGTCGTCCCACAAAGGCAAGAAGGGCCTAATCAAATTTTATGGTTCATCTTCAGAAGAATGGAGTTAAGCAAGGTTGTATACTTGCTAGTAGTACGGGGGGTCCTATTGAACCCCTAAATCTGGAGCCGTTCCATCTGGGCGACGTCATATTTTACTATATGACCTAGCCTAGCCGAAAGGCCACACAGCGCTGCCGCGATAACTAATTGCGCGCTCTCTCTCTCTCTATCTCTCTCTCCCTCCTTCCCTCTGTCTGTCTGTCTGTCTGTCTGTCTGTCTGTCTGTCTGTCTTCTCTCTCTCTCTCTCTCTCTCTCTCTCTCTCTCTCTCTCTCTCTCTCTCTCTCTCTCTCTCTCTCTCTCTCGTTGCTTACGCAGACCACGCGCCGCAGTAATAGTCAAATAGAAAAAATAGCAGCGACTTTGTAAATTTTTCTTGTTTTCTTCGTGCTCAGTAATAACGTAACACGCTTTAGAATTAACGTCCGATAGTGAAATTTGGAATATAGCGGTTTTAATTAGTGCTGAATCGATTGAGCACATCTCAGATGGTTAAACAAATATTCCAAGGCACTTTGCTTTGGTGATTATGTAAACATGGCGAAAAGTTAGGTAAACATTTCAAAAATTTCAAAAAACGTCATAAAACATTCAGAAAATTCAGAAAGTTAAAGTTAAAAAAGTAATAAGTTTAAAAACTTTTAAAAATTGTAGATTTTAAAATATTTTTTAAAATATTTAAATAATTTCAAAAAGTTCGAAAAATCATTAAAACATTTAGAAAGTAAAGGGTAAAACGTTATAATGTTTAAAAAAAAAAAAAAAAAATTAAGATATAAACTTTTTTTAAAATTTCAAACATTTAAAAAAATTGAAAAAAGTCATAAAACGTTCAGAAAGTTAAAGTGTAAGAAGTTATCAGGTTAAAAACTTTAAAAAAAAAACAAAACAAGATTAACACAATGTTTAATTAAATTTCAAAAATGTCAAAAAGTTCAAAAAGTCATAAAACATTAAAAAAGGTAAGGTATAGAAGTAATAAGATTAAAACTTTAAAAATTTAAGATTTTAAACAAAGTTTTAAAACTTGAAAAATTTCAAAAATTTTAAAAATCATAAACATTCTAAACTTTAAAGATAAAGAAGAAATAAGTTTAAAAAGTTTAAAAATTTACGATTAAAAAAAAATTATAATTTAAAAAAGTTAAAAAGTTCACAAACTCATAAAACATTCAGAAAGTTAAAGTTAAAGAAGTAATAAGTTTAAAAACTTTAAAAAGTTAAGATTAATAAAAAAAAAAAAAATAACAATGTAAAAAATTTCAATAAGTTCAAAAAGTCATAAAACATTCAGAAATTTAAAGATAAAGAAGTAATTAGTTTTAAGACTGTAAAAATTTAAGATTTAAAAATATTGTACAAACATTGAAAATTTTCAAACGTTCAGAAAGTAGTGTCATTAGTGCTAGCAAGGTTCCAGACAGGAGAGTCTCGTGCACTGATTTTGCATCTGTCAATAGCACCTGATGATACAGCCGAAATACAAGGTTAATGGCTATGACCTGTCAAACATGGCCCGCATCCGGTCACATGTGTGATGGTACAGCCGAGACACATGTTCACTGGCTAAAACCTGTCAAAGATGGTACTGCTTCCTATAACATGTGGTAATGGCCACAACCAGACCACGTTCTCACTGGTTAAAGCCGGTTAAAGATGGCACTGCATCCGATCACACGTGGTAATGACTACAACAAGATCACGTGCTCACTGGCTAAAACCGGTCAAAGATGGCGCATGTCTAAGAAATACAATCGAAACACGTGGCTAAACCCGGAAAAAGATGGCGCTGCATAAGGTCATATGTGAAAGGGTACAGCCGAGACACGTAGTTAAGAGGGATACTACAGAAATGTCTTTCATGTCGGGTGTCGAATCACGGGACTTAACTCGGGATGAACAATTCCACAAGCTACTATGTCGCGGTAATAGGCATCGAACTTAGCACGTGAGTGTATCTAGGTCTGCCATGTCTAGACAGTGCATAATATTCTGCTGAGTCATGATTCCACGTCAGCAAATAGCATGTATACCACCATTCTATGTTAGCAGCAACCAGATGACCATGTGGCATGTCGCTAATGGTAAGTTGGCTTTTTGATAAATCTTTCACATTTTCATTTAGTTCTCCAAATAGGCATACGGTTAACCTAACTAAAATAGTATAATAAGTAGATATATGGTGCTAGACGCATATAACTGAAGAGACAAGACATTTCGTAATATATTCTGGTAGACTGGGAATAGAGTTGGCATTCGATCGTTTGAATACGGCGCTATGTTCGTACCGTAATAATTTAGGCAGTAGTGTGTATTCGTAGGTGAAGGTGAAAGTGTCTTGCGGGGTTACATATCGATAGTAATAAATGGACTGTTTATTAGAGGATGCTTGGTAGATACATAGCTGTTATTTATAATATGTATTTCTATAACGCTGTTACACACACACACACACACACACACACACACACACACACACACACACACACACACACACACCTAGCCCGTTCCAAGGGAACGAGCTTGATAGAATCAGCGGGGGGAAAAGACCCTGTTGAGCTTGACTCTAGTCCGACTTTTTGAAGACACATGAAGGGTGTAGCATAGGTCGGAGCGCAAGCGAAATTGAAATACCACTACTTTTATAGTTTCTTTACTTATTCAGTCTCGTGGAGATTTGTCCGCGACAGACGAGCAATATCTCTGGCGGGCCTATTCTCGATAGTCTCGAGATCCGCACAGTGGCAGGCAGGGAGATTTGCTCACAGCAGACTAGCAATATCTCCGGCAGGCCTACTCTCGTTGATCGTGGGAACAGCACGAGTCAGGCAGGAAGTCTGACGGTAGTACACGCTTACAAGGTCCAGACACTTGCGTATCGCAGGTGTACGTGCAAAGTGGTCCGAACGCGTATACGACCCTTACCTGCGGGATTTGGCTGAACTCCTCTAAGTCAGACCCCATGGGCTTAGGGTCTAGCAAACGCTAAATAGAGGCGAGGTCGTGGAGGTATGATGCTGAGTCGCCAGCGTCTGCAGCCTACCTTGTTCCAGATGTATTGGTTATCCATTCCTCTGGGTCAAACAAGGCAAGGCCGAGGGAGGGAAAATGTCGTTTGGGCACCACATTTTCTCTGAAGCTTTGCCCAGGCATTGTGATGGAATTTTGGCTAAATGCCAACTCACATACTTTGGTCTGACAAGACTATAAGGTGACACACACACACACACACACACACACACACACACACACACACACACACACACACACACACACACACACACATGTATGTATGTATTCATATATATATATATATATATATATATATATATATATATATATATATATATATATATATATATATATATATATATATATATATATATATATATATATTCATTAATTCATTAAGTAGCATGTCCTTTGCAGAACCTCGCTCCCATGACAACATTCCGGAAAACCTCTCGATCATAAGCAAGATGTCCCGCGTCTGATACACCCATCTGGAGATCATCCATCACATCCTGCACCCATCTTCTCCATGGCTTTCCTCTTCCTCTCTTCCCAGGCATATACCCTTCCATTATTGTTCTCTCCAAACTTTCGTGACGTTTCAAGTGACCAAAATATGTCAATGTACTTTGTTTTATCGTTTTTAATAGCCAACCTTCTTCAATATTCAACTCTTGAAGTATGGATGCATTTGTTCTTTTCTTTACCCAAGATATTCTTAGAACTCGTCTATAACATTTATATTCAAAGGCGTTTATGCGCTGTTCAGCTTGTTTCGTAAGTGTCCATGTCTCACAGGCGTATGTTGCAATGGGAAAGATGCATGCTCTTAAAAATCAAATTTTTGCAGTTCTGTCTGTCCCACTCCATAACTTATTCAGCAGTTTTAGTCTTTGAAGAGCAATTGATAGTTGCCGTTTAATTTCTTTCATTGTGTCACCGTTTTTGGTAATCAATGACCCAAGATATTCAAAATTTTCCACAACCTGCAATTTTTCCCCATTAATGTATACTTCTTTCTCCATAGTATTTTTATAAATTGACCAAATTTCAACCAAACTTATAAAAAGTAGTAAACTTTGTTAACCAAAGCGAAAATTTTGGCCAAATTTTAATCAAATTTATAATATGTAGGAAACTTTGTTTACCAAATCTGAAAAGTTTGGTCAAATTTCAACCAAACTAATAAATATCTCTGCCTAACTTATTAAAAGTAGGAAAATTTGTTAACCATTTGGCCAAAGCTTTTCATATTTTGTTAACAAGTTGTCCTACTTTTTAAAAGTGTGGCTGATATATTTATAAGTTTGGTCGAAATTTGGCCGATATTTTTCCCTTTGGGTAACAAATGTTCCTACTTTTTACAAAGTTTTCTACTTTTCATAAGTTTTCATGAGATATTTCAGACTATGGTCAACAGTTTTCCTACTTTGGTTAACCTGTTGCCTTAGTTTTGTTGAAATATTTATTGATTTTCTCGTCAATATGTATCATTCTCTCACCACATGACAACAATATATACCGTATACACTAAAAAAGAAATCATCATCAAAGACGTAGTTATAATATGTACCTGTTTATTTACAGTATTTCAGAACATTTTATAAGAATAAAAAAGCATAATCTCATTATACGAAATGGATGACCCAATATGAGTTGGTATGCGTAGTATGATCACAACTTTTAATTTTCACATACAGAGCTATACACATTGTATGTTGTTTCTGGCTTTCTTCACAGCGTTGTCTGAGTAGGTAGGTCCTTCCGGCTAGTAGCCTGGTACGTATCTTTCACTTGGCGTGTAGTCATACATGTTTGATGGGCTGACATCTGAGTTTTATAGGCAAAGGGTGCATCAAACATCTTATTATTGGGCACATCAAAAACCTGGGTGTTGGGCACATCATACATCTGGCTATTGGGCTCATCACACATCTTGTTGCTGGGGTCATCACACATCTGACTGTAGCTGGGTTGAAAACTGGTGGTACAGTATGCATCTTCATGGTGGCTTCGTTTAGTACCCTGTTCGAATTGAGCACTGCCTTGCGTGTTTTGGACTTGATTGCTACGGTTAGTGCCCTGTTTGACATGAGCACTGACTTAATTGTTTTGGTTACTGACTATCTTGCCTCTGTTAGTGCCTTGTTTGACTTCGTTACTGACTTGGTTAACTTGATTGAGACTGTCAAAGTCAGCTAGAATCCCGCGCTGCATAGCTATCATCTATTCATATTCTTGACGAGCAAGTATCATTAACATCTTAGTAGGAACTTCTTGGTGGACTCACCAAAGAATCGGCGGATATGTAACGTGCTCGTTCCTCTGTAGGATGAGACAAACACGGCCTTATCACCAGCGCCTAATGGTCTAACAATCTCACCACTACAAGTCATGTAGAGCCAGTTAGCAGGCACAGTCTTGCGGTCTCAGTCATCTTCGTATCACAATGCTTGACTGTTACCAGACTCGGGTTTATATACTAGTTTTTGAGCTACGCGTAAACCAGTTTCAACAAGTTTTATTTTTAGGTCAATCGGCTCAGATTATGCTGACGCGGCTGTCCGTATGGCGTGACTAAGCGCTCTACTACCCGTTCGTTGACCCGTTGTATGTTTGAGCTGGGTTGGGGAATGCGGGTTATGCTCACCCCATAACCTCTCAACATGATGAAGTAGATAGCGTAGAGGGCACAATGTTACTTGCGTTGTAGTCACTGTGAGCTACAGTCTGTGAAGCAAGAATAACAATGATATACATATACAGTCTCCTCATACTCACCGCAGTTTTCTTTGTATTGAGGGCTGGTCAGCTATTGAAGACATGACTGTAAGTATATTACAATCATCTTGTTTTTAAGTAGGTGTTTTAATACTCGTCCGCTAGTGTGGATTTACTAAAGGTTAAGATTGTCGGTGACGATGATCGCTCGACGTTGGGGGATGGTTCTGGAGTATCCTGTTGGCAATCATAGTCGAGGACGCACTCATCAATTCTACTGATGTTTAATATTATTATTTCCTCTGTGGTGAAGTTTTGTTGTAGTATATCCTGCAATAGAACCGCTACTAGGTCCGCAAAACTACCACTATCACCATAATCACAATAGTGAATGAATGGATTCTCGGCTTCTTGATTCGGTGGGACATTAAGACATGCCATGCAATAGATGTATGGTTCTGCTCTTAATATGATCCACAGTTTCCTAATTAGTTTTTCGTGGGCATCAGTATTTGTAAAACATAGATAAGAATAAGGTACTATAACAGCGTTATAGAAATACATATTATAAACACTAGCTCTATATCTACCATGACCCTATGTTAAACAGTCCATATATTATTATCGATAATTGGTATGTAGACCCCGAAAGACACTTTCACCTTCCCTTTCCACCTTCCCCTAAGAATACATACTACTACCTATATTATTACGGTACCACCATAGCGCTGTGTTCAAAAGTTCGAATTCCAACTCTATTCCCAGTCTACCAGGATATATTACGAATTGGCTTGTGTCTTCAGTTATATGCGTCTAGCACCATATATACCCGTATTATACTAGTATTGTTAGGTTAACCGTATGCCTACTTGGAGAACCACAACAAAAATGTGAAAGATTTATCGAAAAACCAACATACCATTAGGTACCGTGATTCGACACCCGACAATCATTTATGTAGTATCTTCCTTAACCACGTGTCTCGGCCGTACCCTTACACATATGACCGGATGCAGCGCCATCTTTAACAGGCTTTATTTACGTGTTTCGATTGTATTCCTTAGACATGAGACTGGATGCCGCGCCATCTTTTACCGTGTTTAGCCAGTGAGCACGTGGTCTAGTTGTAGCCATTACCACGTGTGATCGGATGCAGTGCCATCTTTCACCGGCTTTAGCCAGTGAGCACGTGGTCTGGTTGTAGCCATTATAATGTGTGACAGGAATCAGCGCCATCTTTGACCGGTTTTAGCCAGTGAGCATGTGTCTCGGTTGTATCATCACACATGTGACCGGACCGGAAATAACTTGCTTTATTATATTGTTAGTAAATTTTATCATTTATTCTACAAAATCTAATAGATTTGTTATTTCAATTGATTGTATAATTTTGAGACTGGTCTTTAATGTTATTTTCTCTAGAAATAAA
Source organism: Cepaea nemoralis (assembly GCA_014155875.1). Classification (NCBI taxonomy): domain Eukaryota; kingdom Metazoa; phylum Mollusca; class Gastropoda; order Stylommatophora; family Helicidae; genus Cepaea; species Cepaea nemoralis. The sequence goes on along the minus strand of JACEFZ010027965.1, from coordinate 204,066 downwards.
TCAATTCTATATGTTATTACGTGTATTATTATGATAGTGTAAGTCTCGCTAGTATTTAAAAACCAGATGCTCGCCTCAGCGTATTTCCTGAATTGAAACATTGTCAATTTATCACCAATTATGGACACCTTATGAATGAAAATACTGCGAGGGTCATAGACAGTTACATTAGTGGCTGTCTATTCACGGGACTATCATTGTGAAACGGTGACGTCCTTGAAATTATTCAAGAGTTCGATTTATGGCTCAAGACTTTTTCCACTGCCTTCGATCTGTCAGATTGACTTCGATCTCTGCACGGATGGGTTCTATATCCGCACCGCGGGATTCGATCTCCGCATGCAGCGGGGCGGAGGTGGTTGGCGGGGGCAATTTGGCGACGGGGGTACACACACACACACACACACACACCCACACACACACACACACACACACACACACACACACACACACACACACACACCATGGACCGGATGTGCACTCATCTGGAAGTACAAAAAAAAAATTTCCTTAAATACTTTACTGTGTATTAAAATTGGACTTTTAATCTCCTAAAACCGGAAGCGTGTCTAGTCACCGCCCCACGAGACACACCGGAAGTGACACAGATAACCGGAAGAGCTATCGGAAATACCAAAACGCGGGAATTTCGAAAATTCTGGAGTCGTTTTATGACGTCACGGACCTGGAGCCGTACTCTTCATATAGTAAACAATGACGTCATCTAGATGTAGCGGTTCCAGATTTAGGGATCCAATAAGACCCCTGTACTACTCTTGCTCACACTCTCTTTGGAATATACTTTTCACTTCTAAGAAAACATGTCTTTCATGATCTCGGATGGTGATATATACATTTATTCGCGCTCAGATGGCGCCCTCTACAATGCTCAGGGATTGAGTGTCAAGACCAAAATTAGGAGGGTACTGATCAGAGAGTTGCTTTTTGCAGATAGTGCTGCCATTACGATCCACTATGAGAAAGAATTACAACGCCTGCTGTCTGCATTATCCAATGCTTGTTATGAATTTGGTTTAACAATTAGCAAATTGAAGACACAATATATGGCTCAAAGTACAAATAGTGTAACATCAATCTTTATTGACGACGCAAAGCTGGAGATAGTTGGCCTTTTCGCATATCTAGGATGGAAGGTCAGCAATAATTGTTCCCCAGATCAGGCAATCAACACCAGAATTGGTAAGGCAGCAATAATACTGAACAGCTTAACAAGGAGAGACTGGGAGAACAGAAAACTTACTGCCAAAACAAAAGTCCTAGTGTATCAAACCTGTGTCCTAGTAATCTTGTTTATCGCAATAAAACCTGGCCAACTTACGCCAATAGAAAGATTTAAACAGCTGCCATATGCGATGTCTGTGAAGAATACTTCGCATTAAGTACCAAGATAAGATCACAAATACCGAAGTATTGGGAAGATCGGGTGGTGTGACGGTTTGTTTCATGCTCAGTCGTCGTAGCCGTAGATAGATTTGACACATTAGGCGAAGAGATAACGGTAAAATACCAAAGGACCTCGCTTTTGATGAATTACAGTTGGGTAAAAGATCTCGGGGTCGGCCTACGAAACAAAGATGTGTGTAAGCGGGACATGAATCATACAGGCATTGATATTTCAACTGGGGAGCAAGTCGCCGATAATCGCGTTACATGGAGGGGAAAGATCAGGATTGGAATAAAGACAAAGGAGAAAATTATTGCAGATTGGTCGGACACTGAGCGTGTGAGACGTCAGAATGTGAGTGATTGTGGAAATGACCATCCATTATGGACGAGTATTTATCTCGCGAATTTGCCTGATCATTCACAAGCGCTACCGCCATGGGTTGTAGTTATTGTGCCTGTTTCTTTGTAATTTGGAAGCACAGTGTAACAAACCGTCGTCTGTCAAGACGGCAAAGTGCCAGTAGTTGTAGTACTTCCTGTTAAGAAATGCTGATTTAGTGGTCAAAATTTTCTAAAAGCCTTCATTTAAGTCCAATCCCCCAAATGTATGTTTCACTATGATTTTTTTGTAACCAGTGGTATCCGATCCTATCTTTGCATTCAGTTCATCCATCTAAATTTTGACATTGCCATTTCTCTCATATTGTGTACTGTGATATAAAAGTCCTCTTTAACTGAACATTGTTATCTTTTATTTGTGGGTAACACCGAATTACATACATGTTCAGTTGTGTGCGTGCGTGCGTGCGTGCGTGCGTGCGTGTGTGTGTGTGGGTGCTCGCTCGCGTGCGTGGGTGGGTGTGTTTGGTTGTAAATGTTGCTGTTATTATTCTACAACTCAATGCTTCCCAGTCTACTATTGCTTTCTCTGTCTTTTTAGAAGTTGTACTCATAAATATATGGCTGCATATTCTCTTGCATAAACACCCAGCACAATCTGCGATTGTTTATGATCTAAGAATACACAACCCTACCTCAGCCTCAATGTGACAAGTCAGAATTAAAACAAAAAATAAACACAATAAACACGAAGTATTTGTTAGCTACGGTAAAACTGCGAAAATTAAGGTAGGGACACACAGAAGGAGGTACAAATCAGGAGTATAAGAATTTGACAGTAAATATAGTTGACATATTGGCGCTAAAGCTTTTCAGCAGTTTATGAATGGCAGTATGTTCCTATTATCCGATAACTTCAGAATATAACATCTGTATATACAAAACGAAAGCTGCAAGCCTAAGATTAATATAATCTCATGTCCTGTTTACGGTATGACCAACAATAACGTGTCTAGGGATTATGTCAGCCTTTTCTGTTTAATCAGTACAATGAAACAAGATAAAACATATTTAAGATACATCAGGCTCAAAGTAACTTTTAGAAACTTTATTGGGATACAATCATTTTCAAATTTGACCTCCACTCTGACAATCGCCAATCAATTTTTATTTGTTTCTAATTAGCATTTATTTTCTTATTATTTATGAACCAATTACAAAAATATCTGCTGCAGACATTGATGAGTGTGCCGAAGAACTGACGGTCTGTGCTCCAGGGCAGAAATGTGTCAACACCAGAGGTCGTTTCACTTGCACTAATGTGCAGTGTCAAGATGGTTTCCAGCTGAATCAAACAAGCAATGAATGCCAGCCTGTTCCTTTGCAATGTGGGATTGGTTTTGCTTACAACTCATTCTCCAAAACGTGCCAAGGTACACGAGTAGTTATTTTATTTCATGCATGGAATTTGTTTGTGCCTCTAACGAAGGTACACATGTATGTAGAAAGATTGTTATTTTATTGTACACTTAGAACGTATTTATGTCTCTAGAACTTGCTATTGCTAACGTATGATATATGGTTAATTTATTGTATGCATAGAACTCTAGACATTGCGAATGTATGTACAAATAGGATTATTTTATTATTCGCATAGAACGTATGTGGATCGTTGATGTCGTATACCAAAACCAGGTCTAACATTGACCAAGTTCTTAGATCTCTTCTACATGGTGAGGCCTATTCGTAGATAGGTTCCCCTGTCAGATCAACGTTCCAAGGGTCGCCATACCCATCGGCACATTGGCATGTGAAGTTTGAGTACCGATCTTGCACAACCTGCTGGTTTCTGAGTTTGGAAAGCAGACGGAGAGTTCTGTAACTTACCGGGATAGGGAGGAATATTTCTACACCTGTTTCACTCCGATAGATGCATTAATTTGCCGACCCACATCAGGTCAAAACCTATTTGAACGCCAACCCATGGAACTTAAGAGATAAACTCACATTCTCAAGAGAACTACAGAGCAATCATTCAGTCTTTGTTTTCCCTTCCGTTAGTTGTGACATAATTTCCTTTGTTGTCTTGCATATATTTGACAACTTTAGCTTTCGATATCATTCCGCATAATATCATCTGATTTTCAAAAGCTTCATTTTTTAAAGCCTAATATCTTTGGTATTTTACATACATCTAGGTCACTAATACATAGTAGTCGTGAGGTTCTAAATTCTCAACAACAGGTAGCCCCATAATTGCTCGGTTCCTGTGGCAGCAAAAACCACACGAAATGCCCACCATTTTAACCCGTAAAGGAAACAGTAACTTCGAAAAGGCCAAATAGTCAAAGCTGCAACGAACATGCCTTCCTTCCCTTGAATATGCATCTCACTGGCGAATGAGATAGGTGTTTGACGAACACACGTGCAGCTTGCACAAGCAATATCTCAAACGGCGGTAGTCTGATGTGCCGGTAAGCATGTGTCCGCCATTTTCTTAATCTGTATTTCACCATACAGTCACTGATGAAACAAACAAAAAAGCATTCAGAATGAATTTTACATCGCAGTGAGGTACCAAGCACTCAACTGAGTAGTTATGCGACGAAACCACCCCCTACAAGTTCAAACATGGGAGACAAACATGCACTAGTAAACCAAGTCTGGAGGCAATCAGTTCTCCAAGATATTAACGGCCCACTTGCCTGTCCGCTATGTTGACCAGGAAGCTACGTCACTGTAAATATCTATTTCTTTCTCAATAAATGGTATCAACATTTGACCAAATAATTTAGAGAACACGGGAGGTAATTTTGAAATTGAACTGACCTGTTAGCAAGTAACTAAGAGCATATTCATGCATGAAAATATAAAATCTGCTGATGATGTCACAACACAGCAGCGTAGATATGCCAACACTGAAAGAAGAGATTATGGTCACGTTAGTATCACCATTATTATTTTATCATTATAACAGTAACCATCACAAATTTAATATTCTCATTATTATTATTATCATTATCACATACATTAACAAATGGCGTGGATTTCACGAATCTGCAAATCTTCTATTCCTTACCACGATGCAGTCATGTTATGATAGCCCTCCATATCATGATGCAAGACTGTACCCAATCTTCCCTCTATGCAATCCTCTGTTTCCTTCTTAATACATCTTCAACGTAGTTACACTATGTTCCTGTTGTTCGATGTAGTCCAGAATGTCTACCATTTTGCTTTGATTTCTGTCAACAGTTTTCTATTGAAAATGGCAATATAAATCAACGAAATACGCACCAAAGCAAATCTCAAACATAACAGTTGACACAAAACCCAACACTGTTTTCATGGTGTGACCTGCCAACATTAGTCTGTGAATTATGATGAAGAGGTTAGAAAGAAAGTTAGAAAATGACTTGCACGAAGTACAACCATGTTTCAGACAAGGCAGTGGCAACCAGGCAACCAGGGGCCGTATCTGAAATAGGAGAAATAACTTTGACAAATGCAGATAGTACAATGTTGAGCTTCTTACTGGTTTCATAGACTAGAGCAGGGGTCACCAAACTTTTTTTCACGGCGGGCCGGATAACTGACAAAATGACGAGCGCGGGCCGTATTCTCATTCTGTGCAATACTTGTGGTGGACTCCGTGGCGAAGGTCTTACGGGCATGGTCCGTAATCCCGTATACCCGCGTTCGAAACACAGCTGCACGCGATTTGGCAGCAGACCGCTTTGTGCTGGTTGTGTACGCTAAAGTATGTGTGCCGGTCGTTCAGAAAGCAATGACAAACTACTCACCGTAAACTTGCCAAGACATCAATCAATCAACTTCTCATATCCATTTCTTCTCATAACATGTCCAAAAAATGTTGACTGTCTACGTCTAATTTCTGTAATCAGTTTACGATTTTCATTTGTCTCCTGTAGTACTTGGTCATTGGTTTTGCTATCTGTCCATGGTATTGTTTGCATTTTCCTCAGAAACCACATTTTGCAGCTATCAGATGTTTTTCAGCTTGACTGCACATTGTCCAAGTTTCACATCCATACAAAAGAACAAGCTCTATGTATCACCTCAACACTCTTTTTCTCGTTTCAATTGACATCTTTTTATTGGTCAGAATGTTTTTCATCTTGCTAAAGGCTACTTTCGCCATGGCGATTCTTGTTCTAATCTCTTCAAGGCATCGCCCATCAGATGTTACGACTGTTCCGAGATAATTGTACCGATTCACTTGTTGAAGAATATTCCCATTTACTTGTATATTACACTGTGGTACTTCGTTCTTCCTAGTGACGACCATAAACTGTGTCTTCTTACAATTTAATTCCAACCCCAGCTGCTCACTGTGAACCACAACTGCGTCTTCTAACTGTTATAGATCTTGTGCATTGTCTGCAATCAATACTGTATCATCTGCATATCTAATGTTATTGAGGTTTCGTCCTCCAATGCTGATTCCATTTATATATTCTACATTCCTGAAAATATTTTCACTGTATAAAAGATCTGGAGACATTACACATCCCTGCCTAACACCTCTCTTAATAGGTTGATATTGTCCCACTTCATGTTGACATGTCTAACTCTATCAAAAACCTTTGTGTAGTCAATAAAGCAATATCCTTGTTTACTTCTATAGCACGTTCAATAACTGTTCGCAGCATATACACAGCATTTACTGTACCCTTTTCTTCTACAAACCCACATTGTTCTTCCCCTATTTCAGGTTGTATTTTCTTCCTCACTCTTTGCATGATAATTCGTAGCAAAATCTTTGTGATGTGACTCATTATACTAATTGCTCTAAGTTGATCACATTCCAAGGCTCCTGATTTCTTTGGGATTGCAATAAATACAGAGTTATATAATTCAGAAGGTATATCTCCAGTATCATATAATGTGTTCAGCAGTCTGGTGACTTGCTCTAGTCCAAATTCTTCTAAAGCTTTTATCATTTCTGGTGTACTGTTATCTGCACCGGGGGCCTTGCCAGCTTTCATATGCTTAAGAACATTTCGAACCTCCATCTTCAAAATTGGCGGTCCTTCATGATTAAATCTAATATCATACTGTTCCCCTCTGTTATCATTATAAAGGTTTTTCACATAATCTGTCCATACATGTAGAATCTGATCTTTTTCTATTATGATTTTGCCATCTTTAGTTTTTTTTGACTGCCTGTTGATGTACTTGTTCTTTTATTAGTAAGTTCCTGAATCCTTTTGTGCACTAATTTGGTATTTTGACTGTTGTGTTTTTTTCAATTTCTAAGTAATTTTCCTCTTTTTGCCTCCTTACATAATACTCTGACTTGTCTGTGAATTTCTTCATATTTGGCAGAATTATTTTTGTTGAGTCTTCTTGTTTCCATTAGGTGTAAAATTTCTTCTGTCATCAATTTCTTACGACCCACCTTCTTTAATTTTGGAATAGTTGTTTCTGCAGCCAAACTGATCGAATTCTTCAACAGTTCCCATTGATCATCCATATCCTGGAATAATATCTCTAGATCAGACAATATATCAAATCTGTTCTGTACTTCTATTTTGAATGTGTTTTGTATTTCCTTGTCATTACTCAATGTACACAAATCATATTTAGTGTTTCCTGTTATATACTTGACTTTCTTCAACTTTATCCTCAGTGTTCCTGTAAGTAGTCTGTGGTCACTATAACAATCAGCACTGGGAACTGTTGTTGCTATTGTTAACGCGTTTCTAAATCTTCTGCTAATCAGAATGTAGTCGATCTGGTTTCTAATCCTGCTATCAGGACTCCTCCATGTCCATAATCTTCTAGGGTGTTGCTTAAACCAGGTATTTCCTACAATCATTTCCTGTTCTTTTGACCATTCTACGAGTCTGTATCTTCTTTCATTTCTCTCTCCTAAACCATAGTTTTCTACTGTGTATCTATCACCTTGATTTCCTAATTTTGCATTGAAGTCCCCTATTATGATGTGTATTTCTGAATTTTTACATTTCTTTAAGGCAGACTCTATGTCATTATGATATTCCTCTACACTATCTTCACTGGATTCTCCTGTTGGGGCATATACTTGAATAACATTTATGCTAAAAGGTCTGCCACTCAATTTAACTAGTAGAACTCTGTCCGACACGGCTCAATATCCTTGAACAGATGTTGATGTTTTCCGGTCGAAAATAATTGCCACTCCCCTTTGTCGATCTTCACCTCCAGAATAAATAATCTTAAAACCTTCATCTATCTTGATGCCTGCTCCTGTCCATCTCTTTTCGCACATCCCTAAAATATTTTTTTTTTCTCTTTCTATTTCTTGTGTTATGTTCTCAAATTTTTCGTCGTCGTTTAACGTCCTAACGTTCCATGTTGATAATTTTAATGTCTCTGTCCTTATCTTGCGATGATCAGTCTTAAGGCGAATCATAATGTACTAGGCATTTTAAAGAGGTAGTTTGCCGTTGCTTTCCTCTATGGCAGTAACGGTACTGGTCGTTTTGACCGCAGCCATTGTCTCACTAAAGAGATCCTCTGCCTGCCGTCGCGAAACTTGAGACAATAACCAACAAATATCTGTCGGCTGCCCTCAAAGTTTCATCCACCGTTTCATCCAGCCTTCCGTGGTTTCTATAGAACACTTCCAATTAACTAATATGAAATAACATCACATAATCCACAGAAAAACACTAAACAGCGTCTCCCCGAAGAACAACCGCGTCACTTCGTCGCCATTTGTACCGGAAGACATCAACAACAGCAAAAAAATGCTGGTGTTGACTGCAAGCGTCCTGTAAAAGATATGCACCTAACTTTAACAATACTTGTAAGCCAGAACGAAAGCTCTGGGGAAAAAAAGACGAAAAACTAAGTTAATCTTGGGTGAGTTGGCGTGCAATGCACAAAAAACAAAGACAACCAACATATTTATTTACTTTAAAATGTTATAAAAGAGGGCGACGTTATCAAAAAGAAAGTTACATCAGACATAGTGTGCACGTATACGAATCTCACAAACTAAGCAGAAAAAAATGTTATTGAGATTTGTGAAAATGATATTTGGCTTTCAAGATATCATCAATGTTTGGTTTGTAATTGCTGCATCCAATCAAGAGAATTGCTTTCAAATGTTCATCAGTCAATCTCGTTCGATGTGTTGACTTCACACACTTCATTTTTGAAAATGTTTGCTCACAGACATAAGTTGTTCCAAACACTGATGCCATACCAGAGGCACATTTCTTCAGTTTCGGAAACTCAACATCAGGTAAGCAGCGGTAAAATTCAACAAGATTTCCTTCTCTGTGCTTCACTTTCAACAAATTATTTCCATGCAAATAAATTAGCTCCAACTGGCACATCATCAAGGTTGCAATCAAACGGATTCTGGAACAGAAGAATGTCACTCTAGCTTCTGCCAAAATCTGAAAATCTCTCCACAAAATGCTTCTTCAAGTCATGAATAATCTTGTTTTTCTCGGAAAGTCGAGTTTGATATCTTCGGCGACTGTAGCGCAAAACACTTTGAATCAGTGAAAATGAGAACAGTTTTCTCCTTCCAGTTGTGCTTCAATTAACGACAGCTTTCTCCAAAAACCTGTCATGATTCTGTAGGGATCACAGACGAGCTTATCCTTTCCCTGAAGTTTCAAATTCAGTTCATTCATGTGGGGTGTGATGTTAACTTAACATGGCAACTTTGACAGCCAGATAGGATCTGACAGATGTGGATCAGCTCTATCTTTTTCAGTGATGAAACCATCTATTTCGTTTAGGAGCTTGTATAAACGAAACAGGACTTTACTGCAGCTAAGCCTCCTTACCGATGTGTGATAAGGAAAGTCACAGAATTCAGAATCCATTTCTTCAAGAAAAGCCTGGAACTAACGATGATTCAGTTCATGTTCCCGAATGAAGTTCACAGCAGAAACGACCGATTTTGGTACACAAGAAATATGTAAGTCTTTCCCACAGAGTGCTTGCTGATATATGATGCAGTGTGTGAACAGAGGGCCCGGAATTTGCAGATCTTACAATTGAGCCATGATCTGCCCCATCAGACCTCACCCCAGCCATGTTTTTCCCACCATCATCTGTAACACCTCGAACTGATTCCACTGATGGTTATCGTCTTACAAATCTTTTTGCACTTCCATGAACATATCTTTTCCAGTTGTTGTTCCATGCATGCTGAGAACGGATGCCAACTCTTCCGTTATCTGAAAGTGCAAACTGACACCACGAATTAACACGAGAATTGTTTGATTGATCGATTGATTGATTGATTGAATTAGGAACCGACATCACAACATTCAGGGCATTCCCATAGGCGCTCCGTCCCCATCCTCAGCAGCCAGCGAAGAGTTCCAACACTAATAGTACCAGTAGCAATCTGATTATATGTCCGTCTCGCCTTTCCTCTGAGCGTCGATCGTCGGCCAGATCCCCTCGTCACCCCTCGCTTTCTCATTCTTGCCAGACCATGGTGATCCATTTGCTCCTCCGAGGTGTACAGTGCTCCCACAAGGCTGCAACCACGTCTGCATTATCATGCATCAATACTCCACCAAGTTTTACAGAGAAAGCCAATCTGTCTGCCTGTTCATTCCCCAGCACACCAGCTTGCCCCGGAGAAAAGATCCAGACGATGCTTGTCACCCGTGACTTCCAAAGCGAAGCAAGCCACTCTGCACGAAGCTTGCCTGTCGTCACTCTACTCAGCATGCGTTCTGAGTCAGTTACAATCACCATGTGTGTGTGTGTGTATCGTATTCTCCATGCACTGACCGCCTCCATCTCCATTCGTAAGCTAGATGTTGTGGTATCATATACCAGGCTCTTCTGCACCAAACGGAGACCATTAGCTTTTGCTAACAACCCCCAGGCACTTCTCCTGCCTTTCAACACCGAACCATCTGTGTATATAATCACATCGCCCGGGCGAGCATTATCCTGAATTAGTTGCTAGATTTCCACTTCCGTGGCCCCTGCTGGCCACTCCCTGCACTCCCGGCTCAATGTGATTATAACTTTGCACAAGTCTGACTGCTCCGCTGGCACTCTAACCCACTCCTCTCCTCGCCTAATGTTCTCCAAGATGCACACTTGCCTGATCGTATCCTCCGCCTGAGCCATCCATGATTTCCCTCTTATCAGTCGCTGGCCCTTAACTACGTCCAGCTCCTCATGCAACGGGTGATCTATGTCATCAGCTCCTCTGAGGTATGCCTTCGCCTGCATCACCTTGAGCCTACCAGCAACAGTCGGCAAACTATGGTGTAACGAGAAGTTGTGACGTACTCACATTTCGCTGCATCTCTTCAGTTACATACCGCAGAAATCACACAACATAGACTAAAATAATTATATGCATAGTTCAAGCTAAAATATACACTCGTTCGCACAATAATATTAACACGTAATATCTAATTGCATTTACCAATTCACATGCACGTGCGAGTCTACCTACATCGGCAGAACAGAGTGGCAGTTACACAGTAGTGTTGTTGAACACATACCAAACTGGATTGACAAGAAACTACACACAAGCGATGGGATCATGGGAAGGCTGACACACCACAATTATAAGCTTTCGGCGTCGTCCATTGCACGTTATGTCTTGGAAACTGGCCATGTAATTGATAGAGACAGCGCTGTTCGCGTGTTCTTCCAAACACAAAATAGTCGTTTGTTAAAGTTCGCAGAAGCGATAATGATCCATCTGCATAAGACAATTTTGTGCAAACAAATACATGATAGTCAATCTAAAATTACCGTGGTCTCATCTCATCTCATCATGTTCCTCTTGTACCTTGCGGTGTCGAGGTGAAGTATAAACTTCGTGAGAGTGCCCGGTTATGGGCTTCGTATATCGACATTCCCATGGATTCTGTTATTCCCTCAGTCCAACGTTTACGTGGTCGGCCTCTTCCTCTGTTTCCATCTGGTCTGTACATCATTGCTTGTTGTGGCATGCTGTTGACTGGTAGCCTACTTGCATGGCCAAACCATTTGACTTGCTGCTTTCTAATAAAACAATTGATATTACTGTGTGTGTAACATGTGTATATTTCAGCTTGAACGATTTTACTCTGTGTTGTGTGACTTCTGCAGTATGTACCTGACGAGATGCAGCGAGATGTGCCAGGCAATAAATCGTACAATCTATGGTTTGTGTCTTCGTTATTCAAATTCACTACGGGAAAACATTGTTTAGATTTCTTTGTTTTTCTAAACCACGTTTCATGGACTCATATTTCTCAGAGCGTAACTTTCCGAAAAACTTTGAATATGTAGGTAGATGTTTTGGTTCGTTGTGACACCGAAGATTGTACTCTTTCAAAGCAGCAACAGTTTCACTGCATATTACGCAACTGGTTTTCTGGTCCTTTGCTTCCACAAAGTATTACTTTACTTCCCATACTTTATTGAAAACATGACATACGGGATCTGAAAATTAAAAAGACATTGAATTAGAAACATAATTGATATCCAAGTGAAACACAAGAAAAGCAGAGGACTAGGGGTCCTTTTGAAGCTACGGCTCACCAGAGGTGCAAATAAAGTTTATAGGTACCTTTGGTAATAGAATATATCTCATAATAAGTTTTGCAAAATATATAAATAGGGCCGGCTTAAATAAACATCATAGAGCAGAGATTTTCAACCGGGGTTCCGCGAGTGGCAGCCAGGGGTTCCACAGAAACAGTCCGAAATCACCTCAATACAACATTTCTGCCCATCTGGTTTATTATATAAAATAGGACAGACACTTGGATCATCGGACAGAGATCGGCAAACACGAAGATGGAGACAACACATTAAATAATCCTTATGCGTGAAAATGCTTGAGGAAGGGGAACTGGCTAAATATGGGGTGTCTTTAAGGTGGGTCGTGATGTCATACTCTGACACTAACAAACAATGTAGACAAGAAAAATAAACACAATTGACGAATACTAAATATATCGAAATGATTGATTGATTGATTGATTGATTGACTGATTGATTGATTGATTGGTCTTTATTTTAGAAGGGTTACAAATTGGGCACGCAGGCCCGTCTTACATTCGGCCTTTCCAGTCACTCATCTTTCGCTCATCAATAGTGCATGATGCGTTTACATAGGAAAAAAACATTGTCAAATGAATGTTGTCAACATAAACAATGCATATTACCATATTATGAGACATATCCCCCAACCACCTACACACCCCCCACCCACCAAACATAAACCACACACACACACATCCCCCACCCACACACACACCCACTATTCATATACTCCAGGCATACATATATACCCCCACCCTCCCACCCATCCTCTCCCACACATCCCCACCCACACATCCCCCATATACACACATCTCCCCTACCACACACACATCCCCCACCCCACACACACTCGCCCACCCACACATCCTCCACCCACCCACCCACACACCCCCAACCACTCACAAAAATCACCCGCCAACCCACACATGATGCACCCACCCACACACACCCCACCCAAACTTCCCCCACGACACAATCTACCCCCACCCACACACACATCCCGCACCCACCCATACACACATCCCCAACCCACACACACCCCCCACCCACACAATGTCCCCACCCACACATACGCCACACCCATCCCACATCCCACACACACTCACCCACCCACCAATCCTCTACACATCCACCACCCAACTACCTACACACCCCCAATCACCCATCAACTATCCACTCATCCCTCTACCACACATCCACCAACCCACATACACATCCCCCAATCACACACACATCCTCCACCCATACACACATCCCCACACACATCCCCCACCCACGTACTGTTCCCTCAACCACTCACACCCACACATCCCGCACTCACCCATCAACATATACCTCCTCAACTACCCACCCACACTCACACACTCCAACCACCCAGCCAAACACACACCCCCACATTCACTCATCCTACAACCACCAGCGCATTCCACACCCAACAACACCTCCCTCACCCAATCACACATACACACATCTCCCCCAAAAATCTCCCACCCACACACACATACCCTACCTCCAAACACCCTCACCACCCACACATGCATCCTCCACCCACCCAAACTTACCCGACCCACACACACCCACAACACACAGACATACCCGTCACCCACTCACACATGCCCACACCCATCCCCAACACCCATCACTCACCCATCCCCAACCCACAAACATACCCCACACCCACATATCCCTCACCAACCCACCCACACACATTCCCCACCCACACAACCCCTCCTACCAACACCCACACACTTTCAACCATCCCACACTCACACAAACATCCCACACCCACACACATCCCTGCACTCATCCAAACACCTCCCCCACACACATCCCCTCCACACATACATCGCCGCACACATCCCACACACACATTCCCAACATACACATTCACACACAGACACAGACACACACACACACACACACACATCCTCACATCTAGACACATACATGAAGCCTCACATAATCACTGAAATGTGTATGAACAAACTCCCATACTTTACACACACACACATGCAGTAACGATTGTCGTGTTCATTCTCACAAAACTGTTGGGGAAAAAAGATAAAAAAATTGTACATAAACATTTTGTAACGTAAAAATTAGTGATGCAACATAACCCCCCCCCCCCCCCTCTCTCTCTCTCTCTCTCTCTCTCTCTCTCTCTCTCTCTCTCTCTTTTTTTTCTTACACCCCCCCCCCCCCACACACTCCCTCACTCACACTCACTAACTACACTAACTATCTCACTCACTCTACAATAATGTGCATGTGTTCATATTACACATGATAAAATCAAGTGGCATACAAAACGATACCTCGTAATATGATAAATGAGAATACATAAAAGTAATATGGAATAGCATGTTACATGACATGCGTGCGCTCACATACACGCTGCCTCACATAATCACTAAAACTACGAGGGGACGTCAATAAAGAAGCCACAAATGCCTGGAGAAAAAGAAATGTTTTGCATATCCTTTACAGGACATCGCTGTCAACATCAGCATCTTTCAGCTGTATGTTGATTTCTTGGCAAGATTACGCTCAGTAGTTTGCCATTGCTTTCTGAGCGGCCTGCTCAGTTATCCCGCAAGTCACCAGCGGGGGTGGAACCGCTCCCAGCTCTCGCCCTGCTACGAGACTCTGCGTGATAAACGGGATTACGGAGAAAGTGTTGTAACCCCTCGGCCAGAGAGACTAGCAATGCCTGTAGAAAAATAACTAAATATGATAACAACTTTAAACCAGTTTAGTTTAACACATAGATAGTGAGTAATTCTAGAGAAAATAACATTAAAGACCAGTCTCAAAATAATACATTCCATTAAAACAACATAATTAGTTAATTTTGCGAAATAATCATAACAATACTTTAAAAAATAATAACACCAGTTATTTCCCTGTGCATATGTTGGAAATAATTGTGTCCCTTGATACCGGCAAGTTCGGGACTGACCTTCTGCTCTTAGTGTCATATCGCAGTGACCGACTAACGCACGGTAGTGAAATATTGAATATAGCGGTTCTAAATGGCGCTTAATCGACTGAACACATCGCCAAAAATGTAGACAAATATTCTAAGGCGCTTTGCATGGATGCCAATTAAGTAATCACATGAAAAATGTGCGTAAATGTTAACACAAAACTACAATATATGTCAGAAATTGTACATCTCGAAAGGTTAAACCTGTCGGTATGTGCGGATGTTGACAAATTTGTTCTAGCTTGCAGTAATCGCGCAAAAGTGGTAAACATTATGCACCCGATAATGATAAAAGAGACGTATTATACAGAGATCAATTATATCACACCACCCGGGCATCTTGTAAAAGTAAAAAGAGGTCTGACGAGCCTGTAATCACATGTGCGTGAGGCCATTCCGAGAGTTTGACATAAATATCACATATGTGTGAATGTAAGTAGTATGGGATGTTGCAATCGAGTTGTAAGGTTGTTCACTCCTGGACCCGAAATAATTTCTTATATCGAATATATGACGCCACAACAAGCATTAAGAAACTGCATTTTCACAGCTCATGCGGTAGGATACATAACTACTTCCGGTTTTGTGTAGTTAAATACGTAAAACTGCAAGTATTAAAAGACATATTTAAAAATAGTCTATTTTGATGTGTAAAGTGAAAAGTAAAGATGGCATCATGGGTGGGAGGTCTACCACTAACAATTTCAATGCATATTTATTTAGCCGATCTTCAGAAGACCTTGGCTTTTTGCAGCTATGTCTATTGTAAAGTAATCGATTATATATTGTAATAGCGTTTATTATTGTCAGTAGTGGATGGGACTTAAACACTGTCATCATACCAAGAGCGAAGTGGTAGAGACACAAGACTCGTCCTTGGGCCGTGTGATGGTGTACAACCAGTTACAGGGGCACGTATCTAAGGAATACACCCGATCACACTGGGTTAATGGCAAAATAGACCACGTGCTCACTCGCTAAACCAAGTCAAATATGGCACTGCTTCCGGTCGCATGTGTAACAGCTACAACCAGACCACTTGCTCACTGGCTAAAGCCGGTCAAGATGGCGATGCATCCAGTTACACGTGGTAATTTATACAACCGAAACACGTGGCTAAAACCGCTCAAATATGGCGCTGTATCCGGTACACGTAGGTAATGGCCACATCGATCAAATATGGCGCTGCTTTCGCTCGCATGTGTAATAGCTACAACCAGACTACGTGT
This sequence comes from Cepaea nemoralis, assembly GCA_014155875.1. NCBI lineage: Eukaryota > Metazoa > Mollusca > Gastropoda > Stylommatophora > Helicidae > Cepaea > Cepaea nemoralis. The sequence goes on along the minus strand of JACEFZ010027965.1, from coordinate 187,563 downwards.
TCACTGGCTAAAGCCGGTCAAAGATGGCGTCGCATCCGATTACACGTGGTAATGGGATACAACAAAAACACGTGGCTAAAGCTGCTCAAAGATGGCGCTGAATCCGGTACACATGGGTAATCTTCACATCCGATAAAATATGACGCTGTTTCCTGTTGCATGTGTAATTACTACAACCAGACTACGTGCTCACTGGCTACAAGTGGTCAAAAATGGCGTTGCGTCTGGTCGCATCCATAAAAATACATCCGAGACAAGTGCTCACTGGCTAAAACCGGTCAAAGATGCCGTCGCATCCGGTCACAAGACCAGACAGTGCATAATATTGTGCTGAGTCATTCGACGTCAGCAAATAGCGTGTATATAACGTCTACCGTTCACCGTCTAGAAGTACCTATCTCTGTGAGCAGCAAGCAGATCACCATGTGGCAAGTCGCTAATGGTAAGTTGGCTTTTTGATCGCTCACATTTTCGATGTGGTTCTCCAAGTAGGCATACAGTTAAACTAACAATACTAGTATAATAAAGGGATATATGGTGCTAGCCGCATATAACTGAAGAGACAAGCCATGTCTTCATATATTATGGTACGCTTTGACGACATGGAATACAGCAGGCATACGAACTTTTGAACACAGCTCTATGGTGGTACCGTAATAATATAGGTAGTAGTCTTAGGGGAAGATGAAAGTGTACTACAGGGTCTACATACCCATTAACGATATAAATATATGATTGTGTAGCAGAGGGTGCATGTCAGGTACAGTGCTATTATTTATAATATGTATTTCAATAACGTTGGTATAGTAACTTATTATTATAATTGTTTTACAGATAGGTATGCCTAAGAAAACCTAATTAGCAAACTGTGGAGCATACTAAGAGCAGAGCCCAACAGCTATTGCATGGCGTGTCTTAATATTCCACAAAATCAAGAAGCCAAGAATCCATTCAGTCATTCTTGTGATTATGGTGATGGTGGTAGTTTTGCAGACCTAGTAACGGTTCGACTGCGGGATGTGCTACAAAAACACTTCACCAAAGACGATATAATTACATTACGCCTGAATATAATTGAGGAGTGCATCATCGACTATAATCGCCAACAGGATACGGCGGAACATACCCATCCAAAGTGGAGCGATCAGCGTCACCGACATCATTAACTTTAGTCAATCCACACTAGCGGACGAGTATTAAATCACCTACATTAAAACAAGATGGCTGTGATTTACTTACAGTCCTGTCTTAAATAGCTGACCAGTCGTCAATGCAAAGAAAACTTCGGTGGGTGTGAGGAGACTGTGTATGTATATCGTTGCTATTCTGGCTTCACAGACTGAATCTCACAGTGACTACAACGAATGTACCACGACGCACTCTATGCTATCTAGGTCATGTTGAGAGGTCATGGGGCGAGCATAACCTGCATTCCCCAACCCAGCTCAAACATACAACGGGTCAACGAGCGGGTAGTAGAATGCTTAGTCGCGCCATACGGACAGCCGCGTCAGCGTAATCTGAACTGCTTGCCCTAAGTAACTGGCTAAATGCGGTTTTACGCATGGCTCAAATACTAGTATGTAAACCCGAGGCTGGTAACAGTCAAGCATTATGATCCGAAGATGACTACAGACCTCAAGACTGTGCCTGCTAACTGGGTCTACATGACTCATAGCGGTGAGACTATTAGACCAGTGGGCCCCTCTGCTGTGTGTCCACCGTGACGAGGTAGAGGGGCTTGCGCGTTCCAATGACCGCAAGAGCTATGCCGACGGTAGCACAGATACTGGTAGGGCCACCCATGTCGGACAGGTCATGGGAGAGGGACCAGACGAAGAGACACAAAAACCTGCTGCCTTGTAGGTAGACTGGGGACAGTCAAAGCTAGGGAAAGCACCCCGAATAAATGCTTGTCGAAATCGGATGTACTGAGCCACAGGCTTGACAAAGCAGTGCAACGTAAAATCTGCTGCCTTGTAGGTAGACTGGGGACAGTCAAAGGCTAGGGAAAGCATCCCGAAAAATGCTTGTCGAAATCGGATGTACTGAGCCACAGGCTTGACAAAGCAGTGCAACGTAACTTAATTCATGATGTTACAAATCAAAATTAATCGTTATGGTGCTAATCCCGCGAAGTCCCATCAGGCGGTGATAGTGCCGGGCCCCCTGCCTCGAGGGGTCCACCCATGACTACTGGTGGTCACCTTCCCCTGTGCTGTGGAGTCAAGGCACAGAGGAGTAGGTTAAGAGCTATTGACCAAATACCCCGGACACTCAACATACTACAGTGGAATGCCGAAGGAGTTTACAACAAGAAAGTCTCCCTAACACTGCGTCTTCATAAAGATAGAATAGATGTGGCATGCATTCAAGAGACACACCTCAACGCCAATCGCAAATTTTCAATCAGAGGATATCAGGCCACACGTTTCGACCTCGAAGAACACAAAGGAGGAGTTCTAATACTTACATGAAATGCAATACCTTGCAGCGAAGTATCTGTGATCTCTGACAACCAGCGGAAATTATAGGTGTTGATATAATGATAAAGGACGTGAAAATAAGAATCTGCAATCTGTATAGCCCGGCAGATAAGGACCTTACACTCTCAAACATGAAAATAACTGACACAAACTGCATTATTGTCGGAGACTTTAATAGCCGTTCAGAAAGATGGGGATACCCAGATACTGACAAAAGAGGAGATAAATTGGAGGACTGGGAAATAGACTCAAATCTCCATATACTCAACAAAGCGGAGGACACACCGAACTTCTACTCCAGAAGATGGTTTACCACTTCTACTCCAGACTTAGCTTTCTGCACAGGAGACATTCTCCACAAAATCGATCGCCATGTGCTTGACCAATTAGCAGGTAGTGACCACAGACCAATCAAGCTGGTAATGAATATGGAGTATGTTCCACAGGAGCAAAAGCCTATGCCCCGCTGGAATTACAAACGAGCAGATTGGGACAGATGTGCCATACTAACAGACAAATATTGTGAAAACATAAATACACGATATGGCAACATGAAGCAAATGGTGGAAATTCTAAACAGAGCGATAATGCAGGCAGCCACTGAGTCTATTCCAAGAGGAACGAGGAAAAACTACAAACCATACTGGACTGAAGAACTACAAATTTGGAGGACAAAGTTGAAGATGCCAGGAAGACAGCAGGGAGAGAACAAACAGCTGAAGCGAATATCTCTCTCAAAGCCATCTCAGCAAAATATAAAAGAACAGTAAATCAAACAACAAGAGATTGTTGGAGGGGAAAAACAGAAAACCTGAATTTTGACAGGGATGGAAACAAACTATGGAAAATAGTGAAAGCCATGAACAATGAAGGACCTAGAAACAAACAAATAACAACTAAACAAGGAAATCCCTTGCTTACAGGAAAAAAGGCTGCAAATGCACTAATGGAACACTATGCAAATGCAAACCACATTGATATTACAACCGAACAGAAGAAAGCAATCAAAGACAAACAGATACATCATAGAAATACAGAGACAGCAGCAGAATATATGATGGCAAATCTAACAATGGAAGAAATGGAACAGGCAATGAATACCCTAAAAAAGAAGAAATCACAAGGAAAGGATGGAATCACAAATGAAATGCTAATAGGACTAGGCAGCAAGGCAAAGAAGAAACTACTAGCAGTCCTAAATAACAGCTGGAAGAGAGGAATAGTCCCACAGACATGGAAGGAAGCTATACTAATACCAGTCCCAAAGAAAGGAAAAGACCTGGAAGAACCAAATGGCTATCGACCTATCAGTCTACTTAGCTGTGTAGGAAAATTAATGGAACGCATTATCAATGGCAGGCTAACATGACATCTGGAAGAAAACAAACTCTTAACACCACACCAAGCAGGATTCAGAAAGTACAGATCCACTGAATATCAAATAACCTATATAGCTCAGGAAATAGAGGATGCCTTCCAAGTGAAAAAGCACACACTAGCAGTCTGGATAGATTTAGAAAAAGCATTTGATAAAGTATGGAAGGAAAGACTGAAAGTAAAACTGCAAAAAATGCATGTTTGTGGGAAAATGTATAAATGGATCAGCCACTACCTTGAGAACAGAACTGCCAGGACAAAAGTACAAGGACAAACAAGCAAAATGATGCTGTTGGAGCAAGGTGTCCCCCAATGAGGAGTTCTTTCACCAACATTATTACTAGCATATATAAATGACATCACCGAATATTTTCCAGCCAGAGTACACACATCCTCCTTTGCAGATGACCTAGCCATATGGACATCTGAAGAATATATTAGTACAGCTAACAGCAGAATACAGCAAGCCTTATTAGCGCTAGAGGACTGGTCAAAATCATGGCTAGTGAAGATAAGTGAGGAGAAAACAACATGCACAGTGTTCTCCCTCTCAAATAAAACTCAGCAACCTAAGCTGGTATTGAATGGAAAAATATTGCGCCATGAAGAAAATCCAAACTATCTAGGAGTCACCTTTGATCGTCGCCTGACATGGAAGACACAGGTTGATAAAAATCGAAAAAGAGCAAGGCAGAGAATGGCAATCATGAAAAAGCTTGCTGGTACAACGTGGGGAGCAGATGAGAAAGTTCTCAAGAAGTTATATACTGGACGGGTGATGCCAGTACTGGAATATGGCATTGCAGCTTGGGCAACAGCAGCTAAGTCAAACTTTAACAAAATAAGTAGAGTCCAAAACCAAGGAATGTGAATCATAAATTGAAGCCTGAAGACAACGCCTATTAATGAACTTGAAAAGATCACTTGTTTACAACCAATGCAGGATAGAAGAGATAGCAGAGCCCAGCAACAAGCAGAAATATTTAGAAGATTGACAGACCACCCTATGTATAACAGGTTTCATGGTTTTGGAAAGGGAAGACTGAAGCGTAGCAACTTTGTAGAAACTGCACAACGAAAGATTAGGGCAGATCCCATACTTAACATATCAACAGTCAAGCCCATTTACAATGCACACAACCTCCCAGCTTGGAGACAGCAGAAACTGCCTGAGATGATAGAAAACATTCCTGGTATCGAGAAAAAGAACACTCAGAATGAAATCGAAAAAAGAAAAATAACCCTAAACTACATAAAAGAACATTACCCAAGCAGCAATTGGACCCATGCATATACAGATGGATCAGCCAAAGATTCAATTAAAAATGGAGGAGGAGGAATTCTCCTTAATTTAAAAATTGGAGTGGGGAAAAAAAGTCAGTGGCAAGTGGAAAATTTTCAAGTAACTTCAAAGCGGAGGTAGAGACTTTGAAAACTGCAGCAGAAATGCTCTTGATGGAGGAAAATAAAGAGAAGCAAATAGCTATCTTCACAGATGCAAAGTCAGCTGTCTCAATACTGAAGAGCAAAAACAGCACAGAACTAGCAGACTTAAGAGCAGCACTATGCCAGAAATCAGAAAAAAAAAATTGTAATACAGTGGATCCCATCACATTGCAGTATACCTGGAAATGAAGAGGCTGACAGACTAGCAAAAGAGGGTGGACGATTACCACAGCCTGACATAGACATAACCTATAATGAGGCAAAAAGGTTTATAAAAAGCACTTATAGAACCAAATGGGAATCAGAGCTTCCAGGCCACCAGCAGGATGATGCATATTACAAACTCGACCGAAGCGAACAAGTAGCAATCTTCAGACTCCGCACAGGACATAACAGGTTGAAACACCACTTGTTCAATCAACTAAAGATAGGAGATACCGATGAATGTAATTGTGGAACTCGTAAAATGACAGCTAAACATTTGCTGCAGGAGTGCCCAATATATGCAGAACAGAGAAAGATATTTTGGCCCACGCCTGCTTCATTTAAGGACAAGCTCTATGGAGATATCAACAAGCTCAAGTTAACTACAGCTTACTTTAACTACATTCAGGTTGACATCTAAAGGTGCATGCAGATGTATTTAGACTGCCACACTTCATACCACAGGTATGTCGGTTACAAAAGCGTCCCAGAGGCATGAAATTGAATATTTTTTGGATAGCAAATCCATTACGTGGAAAGTCCGAATCAAAAGCTCACTGTGTGGGCTTCATAAAAGGTGGAAAAAAGTGTCCTAGTGACATGAAATGGAATATTGCTTGGATAGCAAATCCATTAAGTGAAAAGTCCGAATGGAAAGCTCACTGTGTGGGCCTCATAAAAGGTGGAAAAAATGTCCTAGTGGCATGAAATGGAATATTGCTTGGATAGCAAATCCATTATGTGGAAAGTCTGAATCGAAAGCTCACTGTGTGGATGTCATCTGCAGAGTGCATTCTTCTGGTTTCCAGAGGAACAGCCTATGGTGAACGGAAGGCCCAATATACGGAAGTGAGGCTAAGCAGCCATGTGCAGGACGTGACAATTCCTTGGGTGAGCCCAGTACCAGAGCGCTGTGTGATGGCTCTGCAAGTATGGAAGCCTCCTTGGATGGCGGGGAATGCCCATGGTCTGCCCCTGCCTTCCCTTGACGGTTGACCAGGATGTCTTTGGCTGCTCTATATCGGCCAGCTAGGATGGGGGATAACACCACAACAGTGAGATTCAAACGTCCTAAGAAACCCCGGGAAGGTTAACCCGGTCAATAAATGCCCGCAGAAGTCGGATGTGTCGGCCTAACGGCGCAAGAACGCAGCTCTGCTGTAAACAGGCACAACGCAGTCACATCCGAAAAAAAATTCCGGATGAACGCAGAAGAAGAAGAAGAAGAAGAAGAAGAAGAAGAAGAAGAAGAAGAAGAAGAAGAAGAAGAAGAAGAAGAAGAAGAAGAAGAAGAAGAAGACCAGTCGGCGGTGGTGAAAAGGCCGTTTTTGTCTCATCCTACAGAGGCACGAGCACTTTACTCATCCGTTGATTCTTCGGTGAATCCGACAAGAAATTTCCTACTTAGATTGGAATGCCACTTACTCGTCTTAGATTGGAATGGCACTTACTCGTCAAGAATATGAACTGATGATCGCTATGCAGCGCGAGATCCTAGCTGACTTTAACAGACTCAATCAAGTTAACCAAGTTAGTAACGAAGTCAAACAAGCCAGTAACAGAGGCAAGCAAGTCATTAACCAAAACAATCAAGTCAGTGCTTATGTCAAACAGGGCAATAACCGAAGCAATCAAGTCCAAAACACGCAAGGCGGGGCTCAAGTCAAACAGGATACTAAACGAAGCCACCAAGTAGACGCATACTATGCTGCCGGTGTTCAACCCAGCTACACTCAGATGTGTAATGACCCCCACCAACCAGATGTGTGATTAGCCCAATAGCCAGATGTTTGATGTGCAACAAGACACCAACCGAAGTAAGCACTTCCTAAACGATCAAGACAGTGCTCAAGTCAAACAGGGTACTAAACGAAGTCACCAAGTAGACGTATACTATACCGCTGGTTTTCAACCCAGCTACAGTCAGATGTGTGATGACCCTAGCAACCAGATGTGTGATGAGCCCAATAGCTAGCTGTTTGATGTGCCCGACACCCAGTTGTTTGATGTGCCCTAGACTCAGAGGTCAGTCTACCAAGCAGGAGACCAGTCTTATGACTACACGCCAAGTGACAGATACATACCAGGCTACCAGCCAGAAAAACGAACCTACAATGGTATGAAGAAATCCAGAAACAACTTACTATGTGTATAGCTCTGTATGTGAAGATAAAATGATGTGATCATACAATGTATACCAGCTCGTATTGCATAATCCATTTCGTATAATGGCATTATGCCTTTTTTATTCTTATAAAATGTACTGAAATACTGTAAACAACCAGGTGTATATTATAACTACGTCTTGGTTTTTGATTTTATTTTTAGTGGTTACGTTATATATATATATATATATATATATATATATATATATATATATATATATATATATATATATATATATATATATATATATTTGTAAAATGACAACGTGAGATATTTTTCCCATTTGATTAAGGAATTTTCCTACTTTTTATAAGTTTGGCTGAAATTTGGCCAAAATGTTACATATTTTGTTAACAAAATTCCCTACTTTTCATAAGTTTTGGATGAAATATTTCTTTACTTGACCAAAAATTTTCACATGTGGTTAACACAGTTTCCAAATTTTTATACGTTTGGTTAACCTCTACGAATTACACTACAGGTGGTTTTTCCTGGTCTGGAGTCTCTTCCTCGGCCTCGACCTGTTCGGTGGGCTCCACCTTAGGTTTCCCGGGGCACACGACGAATTGAGTGTCTCCTGACTTTCCCTTGCAGTCAATAGCATTGTGCGTGTTTGACTTGCATTGGTTGCACCATTTCCCTGTCCTAGATTTTCTAGTGCCGGACTTGAGTGAGCTCTCATGGTGGCGAGCTTCCTTGTTGACCTTGGCATTTTCTGTGACAACCTCCTTGGAAGTCACTTGACATGCTGTGAAGTGAGGGTTCTTAGCCTTCGATTTGCAGTCCCTCGTATTGTGAGAGGGTGACTTACAAATTGAACACCACTTCTCCGACCACGGTCGTTTTGGTGTAGAGCTTGAAGTGCTCTTGCTTCCCTCCTTCTTCTTCTCTGAACTATCCTCTGATGTTTGCACATAAGGTTCCCACTTTTTGGTTCCTGAGTTTTTGGCTTTCTTCTTATCATGTTTCTCTTGACTTTTGGTGTTGGTGGAAAGGTTTTCCCCTGCCTCCCCATGTACCTCGACGAACCGTTCTGCTAATTTAGTCACGAGGTCAATACGTTCCGCTCCTTGTTCTCCCAGGAACGTCCTGAGAGGTGTAGACATTTGCTTCTTCAGCTGGTCGACCACCATGAGTCTTCCAGACTCTCATAAACATGTGCGAACCAAGCCAAATCCATCCACTTATGGAGATAAGATTTTAGACGCAAACTGTAGGCGGCAAACAACTCCCCCGGTTCTCGTTTCGTTGCTCGAAATTTTTTCCGGTAGGTATGTGACGTAACCTCGAATCGTTTCAGCAGAGCCGTCTTTAACTCGTCATAATTGTTCTCATGTCCTGGTGGCAGGCGAGAATAAACCTCGTATCCGGTCCCGCGTAAACCCTGGGATAGCTTGAGATTCCATTTGTTACGCTCCAGACCCATAGCAACTGACATAGCCTCGAAGCGTTGAAGGTACTGGTCAATCTTCTCTTTGTCCTCCTCGTAGACCGCTAAAGGAAACTTCATAGCATGGTACCCATGTCCACCTACTGGTGTTGGGCCTGGGATGGAGGAACCTCCAACTGCTCCCTCAGTTTCTCCATTAGATTGACTCTTCAACTCGAGTTCCCTCATCCGGTACTCGTGCTCCCTTTTCTGAGCTTCTTGCTCCGCTTCCAGTTTCCTAGCTGCTTGCTCAGCTTCAAATTTCTTAGCTGCTTGCTCAGCTTCCAATTTCTTAGCTGCTTGCTCAGCTTCCAATTTCCTAGCTTCTTGTTCCAACTCCATCCTTCTCAATTCCAACTCGGCCTTTCGATCTTCCCTTTCTGCTTGACGATACTCTCTCTCCACTTCCTGTATGTAATCCGTTAGAGCAGAACCCGACAGTCCCATTTCTTCCCCCTTTGCCTTTAATTCTAACGTGCTTAGTTTAGGGGTGGCCATTTTACAGAGAGGTAAGCTAGCAGGTCGAGTACAATATAACTGCAAATTACTATACAGATATATGAACAAGTACTATAAATCTAGATATTACCACACACAGCACATTCACTCGGTGACAAGAGTAGAATCAGGACCACAGACCTATGCAGACGTGTGAAGTGTGAACAGGTAAGATATTAGTCCTAACCCCTATCCACATTCACTCTAGCTGGATTCTCCAATATGATATCTCCCTCTTATAACTAAGGATCCCGTGTCAAAAGACCCCGTTGTCCGAAGATCCCACTGTCAAAGGATTCCGTTTACGAGAGATCCCGCTGTCCAAAGATCCCGGACGAGTGCCCAATAATGTCGTGTCCTCCTTTAAAGTGTCGTCCCTGGAATGAAGAGAGTCAACACCCACATTATAATAATTTTTCCCTTATCAATATCCTGTAGAATCCACCAGCCTCCGTCCAACACACTCCATCAGCCAATGGACACCTTTTCCTATCACTCTCTCACTGTCGTACTATGCCCCCTCTCATACTTCCCCAACGCAACATACTCAACAACTCTTGCTTCTAAAAATTAACAAAGATTAATTTATTAAAAGAAAAGTGTAACGTATATGAGACGTGTATGCGAGAGAAAATGGGTGTCGTGTATTATAACATAAATGTATGTGTCAGCCCTCAAAGTTCAGGATCATAGTGTACACATCATGGCAAGGATTACACGACATCACACGAGTCAGTACACTAGACCTCACCGAAGTCGTATCCTTCTCTCCAGACATGTCCTCTTCCAGGAACTTTGATGACCATGAGATCTGAATCCCATGTAAATATATAATCCGTGGAAAAAAACTATTATTGTTCCTAACGCAACTGTTCCTAATAGTTTATAGAAACTCCGGCTTCATAATTCCGGCGCGGTGAAACAAACATGGAACACTGTCCTATGAACAGGACTTTTTGTCTCTTGCTAAATGTTCTCTAGTTCTCACTATTAAACAGTTATTGTCTATACTCCAATAGAGTCCTTTATTTTTGTTCTAGTCATAAGTGAACTGAATATCCATCACTACTGGTGTGTTAAAACTGGTATGACCTAAACTCATTCGGTATTTATCCTGTAGGATACATATACCATTCAGCTCCACTGAGCAATGTTGATCATCTTCCTCTAGCATAAGCTCTGTTGTAAAGTTGCTGGCCCATCTCTCTACATCATAATTTATCCGGGATCGGATTTTTAGTTGTTCCGGGTTCTTCATTCCAACCAGAGGAACCTGTAAAATAAATCAGACAACCGGTGATAGTCTCTCCGTCACTGATCTCTATTAGATGATCGTGGCCATCGGCCTCGCTCAGAAAATATAATGTACCTACTCTGTCATGGACAGATGACTGAACACATATTTTATCATCAGGCCAAGACAATAAAAAAAATCAACAAACAGAATGCGGAACCGCGCCCACCAGGGACACCTACGGGAATATCCCAATTATCCCTCATTATTAAATTCTCAACTAGTAAAGCTTATCCACACTTCACTAATCTATTTTCAACTAACAGAGCCAAGTATCACTTCCCTACTCTAGCTAGTTTTCCACTAACAGTGCTAATCATCACACTTTAGTTTTAACAAGGCTACAGCCTATATTAATTAGAACTAATTATGATAGGTTCTACCTTAGGCAACACTGCAGTTAGATCAAATTACATCCACTCTTGCCATGACAGGCACGTGTAAAATTAAATTAACTCAATTCGCACACGGTAAACATTTTCCCATCAGAACCACAGCGCCGAAGCACGTCTGCTAAAATCCAAGGTTTGAGTTCAACTGTCCTCTCCAATCCTGGTTTTTGGCAAAACCTAAAATTGGTCACGTGACAGTATTCTTCCGGTCCACACAGGTGTTATTTGGACATATCATCCATTGTCAAGAATCGATTTTCCCTGGCTCCATCAATGTCAAAGTTGTCATCAGTTGTTTTGACTCCCCCAACAAACTAACGAGTTACTGTATGATCCCAACAACAGTTGTCAATAGCAATCTGCCAATCTGCGTGATGTCCGGAAACTATATGACAGATGGACTGTTTTCTTCCGAGCTGAGTACTTCCGCTTCCAATCCGACTTGTTTATAATCTGTCAAAGCGATGTATGATTCAACTCATTCACTTCCCCTACACATCTGCAACTGTTAATTTTGCCCGACATATGATGGCCGACATCCGATTGCCACCATGATCCCACGGGTTCCATCTGTATTCAAATGTTGACAGACTGTCAAAGCGATGCAGGGACCCGTCTCACTCACCACCGAGTAGTCCCAATCCGTCGACCAGATGTACACGTGCAGCTACAAATATTGTCCTGGGATTTTGACATCCGATTTGTTTTTACTGTTAGTTAAAATAGTTGTCGCTGGCAGATAGTCCTTTTTATCAGAAAGCCTCTATAATAATCAACTGGGTAAACGCAAGGTTTTATTTTGTGACATTTGGTTAATCCGTTTTCTTAGTTTTGTTGAAATATTTTTTGAATTTCTCGTCAATAGGTATCACTCTCTCATCACATGACAACTATATATATCGTGTCCACTAAAAATAAAATCAACCAAGACGTAGTTATAATATTACCTGTTTATTTACAGTTTTTCAGTACATTTTATAAGAATAAAAAAGGCATAGTGTCATTATACGAAATGGATGATACAATATGAGCTGGTATACATAGTATGATCAAAACATTTTATCTTCACATACAGAGCTATACACATAGTATGTTGTTTCTGGAAAGGCGAGACGAACATATAATCAGATTGCTACTGGTACTATTAGTGTTGGAACTCTTCGCTGGCTGCTGAGGATGGGGACGGACCGCTTATGGGAATGTCCCGAATGCTGTGATGTCGGTTCTTAAATCAATGTTGCCATTGTTGATACTAAGATGCCAGTTATCGGTCGATTTTGTTAGGGAACTATGGCAAGAATATTCAGGTTGAAACCCAGATTAATTGTCAATTATTAGATCTGTGTTAAGTAAATGATGTAATGTTATTTTATGTATATGTGTTTCTAATGGCTTTTATAGCGACGATAGTAAGGAAATAGGTCTATAATTACCCAACTCGCTATTTTCAATTGAACCATTTTTAAGTAGATGATAAATTTTAGCAATTTTAAAGGCAGATGGAAAGTAGTTTTTGGACAGGCACTGTTTATATATGAATGTTAAGGACTCACTAATAATTGGTGCAGCACAGAGAATAATTCTACTAATTTGTTGCTTTGAGATTTGATAGATATTTATATACTTCTGCAACAGACATCAAGGGAATCTCAGGGGGAATATTTCTAGAGCACTTCCCCTCACAGAATGATGACAGAGGCCTTGAACTGCATGCTGAGTCTGGTATTGAGGACTTTAGATTCTCTATTTCTGAGTGAAAGAATCAACTGAAATCCTAGCATGTTATAGTGCTTGGTATAGTTGACTCTGAAGAGTGTTTCTTGTTGGTTAGCGAGATAATAGTCTTCCATATATTTGTGCTATTTGATTTATCTACAATCAAATATTTAAAATGATCTTTCTTTATCCTACGAATTTCATATTTAACTTTATTTCTTAGCCTGCGGTAATTGGTAAAATTACAAGAAAAGAAGCAACGACATGAGGGTTTGAGAACATCACCAGTGTTAACAATAGTATTAGAGGTAGCAACAAAGAAGAAGAACGACAAAGTAACAATAACAGCAAAAACTATAGCTATAACAGCAGAATAATTAGGAAGAAGAATAACAGCAGTAAAAAAAACAAAAACAATAACACCAATGAGAAGGAAGAAGAGCGGAAAAGTTAGAGGAAGAACCACACTAACAACGTGGAGCATGAAGAAGAATGGAACGAGGAAACACTTCATCCGTGACTTAATCTCTTTGAAAATATCAAAGTTATTGTTTCTGCATTTGTATGTTTCTACAAAATAATCCAGGAGAGTAATTGTTACTAAACACAGACGCCATAATTGTTTCTGCAACATGAACTCAAATCACGTTACATAATCAATAAACTGATATTTCCTCTTCCTCTACTACTACTACTACTACTACTACTGCTACTACTACTACTACTACTACTACTACTACTACTACTACTACTACTACTGCTGCTGCTGCTGCTGCTGCTGCTGCTGCTGCTGTTGCTGCTGCTGCTGCTGCTGCTAATACTACTACTACCACTTGTAGCTTTGTCGCAGGACTGTTGTGTTGGTATTGTGCACCTGTGCGGGCTATTGGCTTGTCGAGCCATTTGATTCATCTGGAAACATGTCTATTCCACTGTTTACATAGAGCAGTAAGGAGCATTGTGTGTGATATTCACTGGCACAGTCACTGGCATTGTCATGCCTGCCGCTTCGCCGCTCGCCCATCGCCACAGGGCTTGATGGTGATATACGAAGTTTGATGAAGAATGACTTGCGCGATGAATTGGATTAAAGTGAGGACGATTTCCGCAATTCGTCGACCTCACTCTCTCGCCTGAGTCCATCTGAGTTCAGTGGCAGGACAAGTCAAGACGACTAGAGACGAATACAGGTGCAGTGTATGACTAGGGCGCTCTTCGTGCCTTGCAGTGCTCATTACGTTCCACAACGCTTTGCAGGTAAACACCGTCTTGCCCGTTGAATCAACAATAATTTCTTCCTCGCAGTCTGCCGAATGCCGGTCTCCCTGGCCTGGGTGTTTACGTCTTTCTCCGTAATCCCGTATATTTTTGTGAGTAACGTAACCTGCGCGAAAATCGGTAACGGTTCTCGCTGCGTTGGTTACTTACGGGGTATGTGAGCCGGTCTCTCAGAAAACAATGGCAAACTACTGAGCGTAATCTTGCCAAGAATTCAACAATCAGCTGAAAGATGCTGATGTTGACAGCGGTGTCCTGTAAAGGATATGCGAACCGATAAAAAAAAAGTCTGCCGAATCCTGTCTTCACATGCTGGGTAGGCATTGGTTTGACACCAAATTGGCTACCCACGCCTGGTTTAGCCAGCCTGTCACAGCTGTTGCCCGTGGGGGGGGGGGGCGCTGTCACATGCTGACAGCTACTAGGAGCCACAGGCGTGAGCTGGATGTCAGGCTTAGACAAGTGGGGAATGGGCCCTGAAATGAGCGTTACAGTCATCCTTACCAAAGGTACTATCGATGCCTGACACCCCGTACCCCCAATACCAGTCTCATATCCTGTAAGTCATTCACCCACCTCTATGTAGTATCTCTACAGTCGTCACAATGATACACACAAGATAATGTACTTACATATGTTATATCCCACTGAACTGACATACATACATCTGATATAAGACTAGAGTACACAGGTAATCTTCTGATCTGTGGCCAACCACTCTTCAAGCCTCATAGATTTTAGGAAAATATTTTATTCCACAGACTAATGCGATATCCATAGTGATTCTATACCAGGTGAAGGAATGCCTCCATTCCCACCAAGAATAGTAATGTGGACGCAGCCTTGACAGACTACGTTAGATGTGCATGACCTTTGACACACGTGTGGAGATTACAGACGGTGTGGAAGATTACGACATATAACTTCAGATTTATATTAATATTAGTTATTAATACTCTCCCGTTCTTATAAACCCGTATTTCATCTGCTTAATCCCTGCAATACATATATACGTATCTTAGTAATATTAATTCGTATTCCTGCTAGGAATTGATAACCACGCATGGGTTTGGGCCAGGCCATCTTGTTCATTCTGCTATGTTCCGGCTCTCTCCCAATTTCAGATAATTGTGCCGGTCTTTTACATATTGCACTAGATTTACCCTGGCGTAGTTTATTCCGCACTCAGTAACGTGTGTAATTTCTTATGTAGTTTATATCTAATTATGTAGCTATTATGTTACCCATATATTAATACAACAATTATTTATTACAACAATATTTAACGTAAACATGTTAACATCGCCCAGTCTTTCTTCAGAGCAAACGCTTCTTTTGTAGAAGTCGGAGCTTGTTCGAACAGAATCAATTATAGGAGGCCGAGCAGTACTGTTGCCTAATTATTGCCATAATGTAAATCTTACTTAAATATAGTTTACTGGGATTATCAATCTCGATGTGAGTCCGACTTCTTTACACTCTGCGTTGCAAAAGTGGAAGATTACAATCAATGTCTTCCATGCTGAAAACAAAACTGGCCGTGACTTTTTCGCCAATCGGGCCAATTGCTAGGTGCAGCCAATTCCAGCCACATTTTCTGGGTTTGGGTGTAGTCTTAATTTGTCTACCATACCTACTACTTACATTCTAATTTGCAAAATATATTGTAGACAAAAGGGGGAGGGCTGTCCCACAGACCCTGTCACATTACTACTACTACTACTACTACTACTACTACTACTACTACTACTACTACTACTACTACTACTACTACTACTACTACTACTACTACTACTACTACTACTACTAATACAACTACTACTACTACAACTGCTACCACCATCACCACCACCACCACAACCACCACCACCACCACCACCACTACTACTACTACTACTACTACTACTACTACTACTACTACTACTACTACTACTACTACTACTACTACTACTACTACTATACATAATGAACGTAAACTTGCCAAAAGATCACAAACAGCCAAACCTGCTGGGGTTGACTGTGACGTCCTGAACAGGATATGCAATTAACTGTAACTAACTGTTATTTAAGCCGACGTCTGTAGCTTAAGGGCAATGAACGCAGTTTTACAATCCCACACACCGGGTTTGAAATCAGCAGCAAACGGTTTGGCAGGCCGTCTTGCGTTGATTTTCACAATGGTGAGCGTCTGTCGATCAGAAAGCAGTGACAAACTACTGAACGTAAAATTGCCTAGAAGATCACAAAGTCAAAAATCCTGGAGCTGAATGTGTCGTCCTGTAAAGGACAAGCAACTGAATGTATCTGTTATTTGAATTTGAATTATGTTTCAGATATTAATGAATGTGGACTTGGCATTGATACGTGTGGTGCGGGGGAAAGATGTGAAAATGCAATAGGATCATATGTTTGTAGGCGAGAACGTCACTGTGGCACTGGCTATACACTAGACGAGAGTTCCCAGAAATGTATCGGTATGTATTTGTTTCCAGTCATTATGATAATTGTTACATTTATATATTTGTTTGTTGCTATATGGTACAATTATAGGGCCAAGTAGTAAGCAGACTTACAGTTAGGTCAAAGTGTAATACCAGGTTTGCAGATTTCGAGCATAACAAACAGGAAGATCTTAAAAGAAAAAGCTGTTGAGTGTACTGATCACAACGACATCGGATGACAGCAGATACATCTATATGGCAGCACTATTACTTGATCATCAAACCAGGTGCTAACAGACATTGTAGTTAGTTCTATCGAATATAGCATACACGGCGCGTTAGTGCAATGGCTAGGAGGCTTTATTATTACTACTAATTGTAGATGTTTCTTTATTACTTATAGTATACTGTCTTTCTTGTTCCCATTCACTTGATTGATTGCTCGGTTTCAATCGGCATCGACGAGGGTTCGATGCAGGTTTTTCGCCAGCTAGCAGAGGGAAAAACAAACCATTCCTCTGTGAATGTAGGTCAACTAAACGTGATGGTCTCAACACTTCACATGCCCATCGAAGATTCCTGTATCGGATGTTTTAAAGAAATACCCAACCAGACTACTACCCCTTGCACGTGTTACGGAATAGAGAGTAGATGAGCTCGTGGTTTCCTCTGTAAGCTAACATGCAGTTCTCAATTAAGTTCCAAAAATGTATTCATTTTCTTCAGCTTGCTTCCTAAGAGTTGATTACAGATGAGTATATAGTGTATCCTTCTATTCTTTTTGATCACGTGTAGTTACAGATATTCCTCATTACACATCGAACCATTCAGTCCATAAGTGTTCGGATCCCCTCCTTAGTAAATCCCGCAGCGTGTAGCAGCTCACGATACCAGTTCTGTGTTGGTTTATTCATCTTCTTTGGCTACCTGCGTAGTGTTCCTGTTTGGCCACACCTCTTTTAACTTGCTGTTCTCGCAGTCTAACCATTGTTGTAAATCCAGTCATCACTTGGTTCTCGCAAACGTCTCGTAGAGCATTCAGTATATCAGCCTGGTCCACGGCTAGTCCGCCATCCTCAGTTGCCTTACCCACAAGCCTGTCAGACTGCTCATTTCCTTGTACAACCGCACGCCCTGGCACGAAAATGAAACTAATCTTTGCCAGCCCTAACCGCCCCAGAGACACCAACCACTGTGACAACCCATCTCTATCTTCCTGAGCATACTTATTGATTCACTAAGGAAACATGCCCGAGTGAAGGTCTGTTTCGAGCCATATTATTGCTTTACTTACTGCCATGACTTCCATAGTCAGACTACTTGTGATCAAGGCAAAAACAACAGAATTGTCCTTCACAATTCTCCCTCCAGACTGACCCGTAAAAGACCTCGAACTACTCAAGGAATCTAATGACCGACCCATCTGTGTAAATGACAGCATCACCCTCTAACGATTTCTCGCAGATCAATGCCTGTACTTCCTCGTCCACAGCAGCCGGATTTTCTTGTCTGCAATTTCTGCCTAGCTGAATGCAAGCTGTAAAAGGAGGTACATAACTCCTCGCCAGGTTTTAAGTCCTCAAGTGAATACAATTGCTGAAGAATGTCTTCGGTTTGACCCATCCACGACTTTCTTCTTTCTAATCTGCTACCCTTTACCATCTTAATTTCACTATGCAGTGGATGTTGTGTGTTTGCATTGACTCTGAGGTAGGCACGTGCTCGGCACATTTGTATTCTGACCCCCCCCCCCCCCCCCCGGTTGGAAAATCAAGAAGGTAGCGCACCGCCCTGCATGCTGTATCTCTTGAACACCCAAGTATAATACACATAGATTCGTTCTGTAATTTTATATTCCTTTCCATCTGCTTACGGCCGAGAGTCAGGATCGCCATCGCATACTCAAAAACAGAAAGGACCAGACCCTCGTATAGAAGACATAGATGGCACTGCTCAAAGTTTGCTGCCGCCATCACACTCATCGCAGCCAAACCCCGCTTGGTCTTTGTTGTCATCTGATCTATGTGCTCAGTATAAGCAAGGCTTCGATAAAATCGTATTGAAGGGTTTCTTGTTCTCTTCTACTCCACATGAAGTTTCTTTCATTATTGTCATTCAGTGCCTTGCTCCTGGTCGATTTGTCTCTATATGTGTTTTTAAAGTCAAGGGTCACGCACTGGTGGCTTGGATTTTCTTCATGCCACAGTATTTATCCCTTGAATGGGATCTTAGGCGTTGTGTTTTATTTGGGAGGGAGAACACTGTGCATTCTTTTCGTGTCACTGATCTTCATTATACTCGTACACATTTTAATCATTCTCTTAACATCGGTTAGTAAGTTACAACTTACCGAACCCCATTGTTAGCTGTACTAATATATTTTTCAGAAGTCTTTCTAGCTGGGTTCTTCTGTAATAGAGGACGTGTATACTCTGGCAGAAAAAGAAATGTCTGTACTCTGGCTGAAAAATTGTCTGTAATGTCGTGTGCAACTATGTAGATTGATAGGTCCATAGCCAGTTTGTTCTGCCAGATTCTGTTCTTTTTTTCTGGCCGATATAAGTATACGTTCTGTCCATGCCTGTAGGACTGTTTCTCTATTCCAGTTGTAATTTAGGTCTGGTAATAGTATCGCGCGCGCGCGCGTATGTGTGTGTGCGTGAGATAGAGATAGAGAGTGAGTGAGTGCGTGAGAGAGAGAGAGAGAGAGAGAGAGAGAGAGAGAGAGAGAGAGAGAGAGAGAGAGAGACGTGGTTCACAGACGTGTTAACTCTTCATTTGCAATCCCTTCCTTTTATCGTGATCTGATGATGTCGTTGTTAGATATCTTCTATTTTTAAGTGATTAATCATATATTCTGCTGCGATATTTGTGTTATTATGACATGTCTGTACGAACTTAATTTCTGTATTTTTCCCGTTACGTTGTAACATCAGTGTAGTTTGCACTAGCATATAATTCAATGTGTGCCTTTGCAGCTTTTCACCCTGTAAACAAGATATTTCTTTATTTAATTGATATTTGTTTGTTACTGGTTCCTGATTATTGATTGTCTTTACTAGTTTTCATAGTTGGTTCCCTCCATGTTTTGTTTCTGCGATTGTTTATTATTTTGGGGGTCTCTACAGCAATTTCGTACATTAAAAAATATAATTAATGTTCTGTTATTAGTCTGCTATAGTCTGTTCAGAAAAGAATGCCTTCATTCACTATACATTTTTATGAAAACTGTCTGTTGCATCATTACGAAAGTTTTCCTGCCGTCTTATATTGACCCCAACCCAAGAAATATGTCTTTGATAGGTCCAAAGGCAACTTACATCATCGAAAGCGGCGACGTTTCTTTGATGTTTTGGCGAAAATGTAGTGAATTCATGCTAACAAACTAGCTTTACAGTAAAGCACGTCATTTAGGGTAACGATTCGTATGGGAGTGGGTGCAATAAAAAAAAAGTCGCTTAAAAGGCAACATGGTCGACTTCATTGCACCGGGTTTTTGTCCCATATGGCTCAGTCTCTTTCCGAACCTCGGAAAGCCTCGCACAAAGTACTAACTCCGTAGCTCCAGTGACGACCCTCGGGAGTCTCCGAAAAATGCACTCGTGAAATGAAGGACGCGGCCCAGAATCGAACACACAACCCGAGTCAGGCGGCTTGACCACTTCACTCCCGAGAGGGGTGCAATGTGTAATATTAGTAAAGACAGAGAATTTACATAGGCATGGGGTAAATAATGTGTAAATTGACAGGAAAATAGAAGGACAATATTTCTTACCTTTTTTCATTTCCTTCTTGTTTCTTCAGCTGCTGGTTAATAATGTGTACATAAGGAGTCATGTTATTAGGATGCATTTAGCTTTTTATATTGAATTCGTGAAAGCTGCCAAATAGCTGTGTGTTAATGTGCGTATGCAGTGACCAAAAATGATACCGCAATTTGGTCTTCATGTTTCCATTTTTAAGGATCTGTTCAGCTGTCTGTGTAATTTGTTCACACGTACACATGGGTGAAAGACCCGCTTAGAGTCTTCGTGAAAGATTGTCTACTCTGCTGTTTACCGTTCAGAGACGGAACGTGATTATTACCTGTTTTGCACTATGAAAATAGTTGTCAATGTCTCTGTAGTGGGCTTCCTTCTTATCGGCCAAGATGTTTGCCTCCTTTCACTGAAGTTTAATAGATTGATTCGTATGTTCGCGTGTTGTCCCCTCATTTGACAACGTGTGTGTTCTCACGTTTCTTGGAATGCCACACTATGTCAGTTTCCACCACAATATTACACTTATGTTGGTATTCAATGCGTTTAGTGTTGTTTTTTTTTTTTTTTTACAATACCAGTTGTTTATCACCGCTGAGGACTTGCGGAATGGAAAAGTCATCACTACGGAATACAAACTGTTGCCATTGACATTGTCCCAGTAAGTGTTCACGTGGATTAAGGTCTGCGATCTGCCCAGACCTTAATCTGTGTCGGACGATTCCAGTAAGTTGATGACTGCTCTCGGTTGCATAAAATTCAATCCATCCTTTCTCCAATAGTCCTCTTCCTCTTTCAATACATGGACCTCACATTTTTTCCAGTAACTTTTATCAATATTTAATAGCGCGGACTGGGTTAGGTTAGTATCTTGACATCAGACAATTTGGATGTAGTATTGTCAGCTGCCACCTGTCCTTTAAATTTAGCCCACACATGTTCTATAGGGTTTAAATGAGAATGGTACGGCGGAAGTCTCAAGCACCTATGGTCGTGTTCTTCTATCAACTTGCCGATTTGATATTTCTTGCTTTTTTGCGCCTGTTTTACAAGGAACAACAACTGTAGCTTGAAATATGGAAATGGTATATTTTCCTTAGGAGCCATATCTTTATTGCTTCCTTTGTGCTCGATGCCTTAGGTATTTTGTCTTGTTGGGTGTCAGAGTCTTGCGGTAGGCAAGATCTCAGGCTCGTTGGCTGACAAGTGAGATACTAAATACTGTCACTAAATAACTCAACGTGACACACGGTAACAACAATTCAAACACTTTATTCTCGCACCGCGCACTTCACAATCAATGCATGGATCGCGCAATCACAATTCATCATACAATCAATACATGCAATCAATCAATACATAAATGCAATACACTTACAAGTCAATAACACAGGCGCTCAGTCTCCTATACTCGTACAGGCTAGCTATCGATTCACGCTCAAACATTCAATTCATTGCAAGCCCCATTCAAACCGTCTGTCCGCTACGACATCCCAAGCCTGTCTGCCGAGCCGTTCAGCATTCTCGTCAGTCGGAGTACAGTCCCCCTGCGTGACCCACAGGTTTCACGCTTGTACAGACTGACCAGCAACGGGCTTAGCGTTGCTCAGAGTTGAGCCTGGCTGGACTTCCCTGGCGCCGTCGAAGACGCCGCGTTGTAACTAGAGTGTTTAACATCGCTCAGAGTTGAGCCAGGTTTCATTTGCCTGGCGGTGGTAAAGACGACGCGTTGCAACTATGGGTGAGAATCTGACATTCTCCCACCCTCCTTTTCATGAAAGGGAATCCTTTCATGTACTTTATACACCTTTTATTTATACTGTCAGAATCGAACCATGTAAGTCGTCTGACGTGACTCTTTGGTTTATATTAACATGTACAGGTAATTGTAAGTTATATTCACACAATCACCAATGTTGCTATGACGCAACACACATCAAGTACAATCATTTCGATGGATTATCACCTCAGCTGCAATGTGACACAGCCAGTCCGGTAAGTTACAGCGAACACGCACCTACCTCTCAACCAATATAACAAAAATTTCAAAAGATCAGGTCAGACTGTGAGCATCTACCTATAAGATGTTCCAACCTCAGACCCCCAATCTCACTTAGTCGGAGAGTCTATTGAAGGTCTACAGCTTTGGTAACTCTCTCCATGCACAGCTGACGTCATCTTGACGTGTTACCCATCAGGCAACGTGATGATGGTTTTAATACATGTTACACATTACCAACAATTTTAATTATGTTCCTTGGTTGTAATACAAAGGTTATGGGCGGTAATTTCACCATGCTTTCAACAAAATAAATTACATTTATAAATTCATTTCTTAGTGTCATAATTTGATTCTTATTGACAAAAGTGAACACAATGTCACTGTTGTGAACAAGTAAATCAACTTACGATGCTGAGATTACACCTAACAAGAATCCTCACATACAATTCCGAATATGGAAATATTTAACTCACAAAAGTTGTGGAAAACGTCAATGTTTTGTGAGTATTCTAGTATAGTCTTCTATCTTTCAAATTAATATTCATACACACCGGAAATACACAGCTGTGGTTTTAAGTTGACAATACCACACAGTACTTCCGTCTGGATGTTACATAAATAAACGGAGTAACCAGTTCTTGAAAACAGCTGTTGGATAGTTTCTTCGGTGTGGATTACAGTGTTCTTCTAGGATACGGCTGTCACAGTCTCTTTCACACGGATTAAAATACGGTGGGCCAATCTGTGGTGTAGGTACTCGGGATACACGGTGGGCCAATCTGTGGTGTAGGTACTCCGGATACTCGAAGTAGTTCAAGCACAGTAAGTTTTTGGATCCTGTAGTACTGTTCCGTGACACTCGTAGTACATATTTAATACATATTTAAAACAATATACACATTCTATCACATATCTCACAAATATTCGATACACTCATTCACATAATAATATAATATACATAATATATTTACAATGGGAGATTAAATCCCTATCACATACATTGCACAGCGTTACTGAAAATCTTTCAAATGTGGCTGTGGTGTTGAGCACTTACACTTTGCAGCTTACACATTATCTGCAGTGTGCTCAGGTGCTATATGGCTACTGGGTGAGTCGTATGGGCATCTAGAAAGAAGGTCGGCCAATGAATTTTGTGAGCCACTTATATGTTTGACTTCAAAGCTAAAGTCCTGCAGAAGCAGTGACCATCTTGCCACCCTGGTGTTACTTGGTGTCCCTCTGGTGATAATAGTCAATGGGCTATTGTCGGTTTCAACTATAAAGTGCTTCCCTAAAAGAAATCGGGAAAGTTTACGTACCGAAAACACAAGAGCGAGTGCCTCAAGTTCCGGCGTGCTGTAATTTCGTTCTATGGCTTTCAACTTGCGGCTTACATAAGTATACTGGGTACAAAATTTGATCGTGTTCCTGGAGAAGTACCCCTCGCATCACGTCTTAACCTGAAAAATAGAGTTAAGATCAGGTAATTTTAGAATAGGTTCCTTAGAAAAATAAGATAATACTTTCGAAAATGCAGGTCGTAAGCATTCGCTGTTCACAATAACATTTGGTTCTTTCTTTGTTAGTAGGATAGTGAAACATTCGGTCAATTCAGCAAAATGTGGAATAAATTGTCTGTAATGGTTTAGCAGACCTAAGACACTTAACAGCTCTTTCTTAGTTGTCGGAAGCGACAATTTTAGAATTCTGGACATGATGTTATCGTCAGTCGAGACAAAGCCATTTGAGATCTTGTAGCACAAAAATGAAATTTCTTGATAGGCTATCTCGACTTTGGATGGTTTAACTGTCAATCCGTGTTGTCTGATTCTGTCGAATGTCTGCTGTAATGCTGTTATGTGGTCTGTCATGTTCTTCGTATGTATGCAAATGTCGTCCATGTACCAAATTATGTTAGAAATGTATGTCAACAGTAGTCTTGTCATTTTTACAAAGGTCGCTGGAGCATTAACTAGCCCGAATGGCAACTTGCACCATTCGTATAGTCCCCAGGGTGTGGCAAATGCTGTCAGATGTATGCTGTCAGGGTGTACCGGTATTTGCCAATAACCTTTTGTCATGTCAAGTTTCGTAAAGTAACGTGAGTGTGTCAGTTCAGTCAGTATGTCTTCACAGTTGCTCATCGGTTCTAAATCCAACTGTGTGATGTTGTTAAGTTTACGATAGTCAACACAGAGTCTTATAGTGTTGTCCTTTTTCTTCACAATGACAATGGGAGAGCAAATATGTGACTGTGATCGTCTGATGATATGGTTTGTCTCTAAGTCAATAATTTTCTGGTGTAGTTTGTCTTTGTAATGTATGGGAATGGAGTATGGTCTGCATTTTATTGAAATGTCGGATGTCAAAAGAATATGATGATGTACTAAGTCTGTCTGTCCTGGATTGTTAGAAAAAATAGTGGTGTACTCCTGTAGCAATTGTCTGCAACTGTCAGTCTCTGTCTGTGTCAGATTAGGATTAATCTTGATGTCCTGCAGGTTGGTTGTCGTGTCAAGTGATGGTGTCGGTATTTCGTCAGTATCGTCGTCATCTGTTTGGTCCACTATCGTCGTGCTTGCTGTAGTCTCTATCTGGTCCTCGTCCCTGTTGTAATATGGTTTAAGCATATTTATGTGGAATATCTTGTGTTTGTCCCTAACTGCAATTTCGTAATCTACAGTCGAAATTTGTCGTAACACTTTGAACGGTCCTTGCCATGAGTCTGTCAGTAGATGTCTGTCGCTTGGCAATAGAAGGAGAACGTCCTGTCCTGGCGTCAGTGTTATCGTCCTGTTTCCTCTGTTAGCGTACTGTCGGTAGATAGCACCTGATTGTTTCAGTGCTTCTTTGGCCAACACACAAGATTTCATTATCCTTTCACGCAATGATGTTACATGTTCATAAGATGAAATAGGTTTATGTACAGTTTCACTTTCAGTCAACATGGAATGGTACATTGATAATGGGCCGCGTGGTTTGGCACCGTATACAAGTTCAAATGGTGAGAAACCTGTGCTGGCATGAGGCACTTCCCGGTATGCAAATAAAATAGCAGGTAAATACGTATCCCAGTCTTCAGGGTGTTCCTGGGTAACTTTTGAGAGCATGTGCTTAAGATCCCCGTTGATCTTTTCTATAATTCCCGTTGAGTGAGGATGGTAGGGGCTGTTGAAACACTGCTTTACCCCTAACATTTTAGTAAAGGCTTGAGTGGCTGATGCTATGAACTGACTACCCCGATCTGAGAGGATGGTATCCGGGAACCCTATCCTAGCAAATATATGGAAAAAGACTTCCATGATGTCTTTGGAAGTTATGTTTTTAAGAGGAATCGCCTCTGGCCATCGGCTACAGAGGTCAATTATCGTTAGAATATATTTATTCCCTCTGGATGTTATATGGTTAAGAGGACCAACTATATCGACAGAGATCTTTTCAAAAGGTCTGCTTGCTAAGTCTGTGATTTGCAGTTCAGCTTGCGGGTGTTTACCCTTTTTGACAAGCTTCTGGCAGATGTCGCAAGTTCTGCAATACTGTTTGGTATCACTGCAGAATTTAGGCCAGTAGAATTGAGTAAGTAACCTCGATCTAGTTTTAGCATAAGCCATATGCCCTGCAAAGGGTATGTCGTGCGCTAGATGTAATGCTTGTTTGCGGTGTTCTGATGGTAGCACCGTTTGTTCTGTAGTGCTAGAACCTTTGGTATAGTACCGTGTCAGAATCCCATTCTTCAGAGCAAAATGCCATCTAGCGTTCTTTGCTAATCGTGGCTTTTGGCCTATTAATTTAAAATATTTCTGCAAAGATCGATCAGCTTTTTGGGCTGTTATAAATTTCTCCCTGGTTGTTTCAGGAGATGTTACAACTGGGCTTACCATTTGTAAAGCCTCTGTCTGATCGATTCGATCTTGCATTTGAGCAGCAGATCAAGGTTATCAATCACATTATCAGTTGGTATTACATTCAGATCCATACATTCATGTGATGATGTTAATGAATTGGCAAACATACATTCATTTACAGGTGGTAATACATCATCAACAATGATTTGAGATGAAGGTGAAATGGTATCGTCAATGTTACAAGTGACAGAGGATGTAATACTGTCATGTGGCATATCATTTACTTCAGGAAGGGTACCAATGATAATATCGCAACACGGGTTGGTCAATGCTGCACATTTGACCTTTCCTGTAAGAAATGGTGTATCTATATATGCCCATGCAAGAGGGTATTTCTCGATGTTACCTGAGAAAGTTCTGCATGTAACATGTTTACCAGTATACTCTGACGGTAAAATATAGTCTCTCTTTAGACCAATGAGAGTACTGCCGCTGTCACGTAAAACGGTGGCAGCTTTACCATTAACATACCCATGGTGGATGTTTAATTTACCTTTGGAGTTAACCACTAGGTTGGCCTCCTCATTGGTAACAGGTATGGAATGGCCGCATGTTAAAACGCCATCCTCATGGAAACGATCACAGATGGTACATTTTTCAAGGTGAAATACATCAATGGAATGTGCTGAATTTACAGGATGATTTTCAACAATTTCCTCATCTAAGGAAGAGCTATCAAACATGGCTGCATTAGCCTTTCTAGTCATTTGCTTGCCTTTACACGGGTGGCGCCAATGGCCATATGCTTTGCAAAGGAAACATTTGGTGAGACGTTTATAGCTCTTTCTCTCCTTATCTTGCTTATCTATGTAATTCTGCAAGTAAGTGAGGTACCCTGGGTGTTTATCACACATATCATTTTCATTGTGTGGTAAATGGCAATGTCTGCACTGATAGTATTTCTCAGCAGATTGCTTATAGGGTTTCTGTTTACTGTAGGGCACTGACTTTGATCTGTCATATGTAGCTGCTGCTACAAAGTCTGTGCTAGTCAATCCACTAGTGAAACAATGTTTGTTGGCTGTAAAATAAGCCGACCCACGTTTTTCAATCTGTTGCACACTCTCACACTCACATTCTAATAGAAATTTCGAAAATGATGATGGTAGAGATGTGATAATTTTATCTCTAAGGATGAGATCTTTCAGTCTTTCAAAACTTTCATTCACTTTGGCTGCTGACAGCCACTTGTAAAAATATCCTGTACTACTGAGACGTAGTTAGAGAACGTTTGTGTTGGTTTAGGTGACAATTTACTAAACTGTTCTCTGTAGCCTCCTTCATCTAACAGGAAATGGGACATGATTTTAGACTTAATATAATGATAATCTTTCCTAAGATCTTTGGGAATGGTCTCTATCACTTTCAGAGGTTCCCCAGAAAGACTTCTCATATATATAATATTCCATTCAGTCTCTGGGATCTGATAATGCTCCATAATGCATTCAAAGTTTTGGGTGAAGGCTGCTATGCAGTCGCCCGTGGTGAAACTTTTCACTATCCCTTGGTACTTCTTGTACTGATTTTCTTTGTCTAATCTGTCAAACTTTCTACTATCTTTCCATGTTGATGTTTCAGCTTTCAGCTGTTCAATTTTTAGCTGCAGTTCAAGTTCTTCCCGTTTACTCTGGGCATTAATTTCAAGCTCCTGTTTCTTGCTCTGAGCTAGAATTTCAGCTTTTCTTATTTCTGACTCAGTTTCTGCCTGTTTACGTTTCAAAGCAGAATCTGAATCTGCTTGTTTACTCTTTGCTGTTATCTCAGCCTGCTTCAAAGCATATTTCTAACTCAGACTGTTTCAAAGCCCTTTCAGTAGCTCTATCATCAAGTTCCATAGCTTTTTCCTGTAATAGGAGATGTTCTGCATACTTTCTCTCACTCCAGTTATTTAACTCCTCACCAGAAAAATTCATCTTTAAACCCAATTCGATGAAATCACTTAAACTAGACATTATGAAAAGTGTCCGATGAACTGAATTCACAAACAAAAGTTAAATTATGGTGTTAGTAATTCAACTTCAATGCTTTGTACAATATTTACTAGTACAGCTTATGCTTTGACCTGATTACAAAAGTATTAAGAAGAAAAATTTATACTCAAGTGTTTCTTGAAACCTGTTTCGGACAATGGCTGTTCGTTACTGCCCGCAAACACAATGGACTTTACTTCAGGTCGAAAAAATTGGGTGTTACAATTAACTGGTTCGGGTGACACAAAACAACCTTGTTGTTTTTGGAACAAGAGAAATTAGGACGAGTACAAATGTGTGGTGTATGCGATGTCAACTAAGTTTTGAAGGTTTGTATGCAGTCAAGTATTTTTGTTAGTCGTTCTGTCGTCTTTTCACCGCAATCAACAACTCACTTTCCAACCTTTCCAAACTTTCCGCTTACACTACCGTTCACACCTATTTTACAATAACTTTCAAGATGGATGCCATCACGTTCGCACTTATCTCTTAATTTACAATTGGTTCAACACACGGACGATGCCACCACGTTCGCACTTGTCAGAGCCTTGCGGTAGGTAAGATCTCAGGCTCGTTGCCTGACAAGTGAGATACTAAATACTGTCACTAAATAACTCAACGCGACACACGGTAACAACAATTTAAACACTTTATTCTCGCACCGTGCACTTCACAATCAATGCATGGATCGCGCAATCACAATTCATCATACAATCAATACATGCAATCAATCAATACATAAATGCAATACACTTACAAGTCAATAACAAAGGCGCTCAGTCTCCTACATTCGTACAGGATAGCTATCGATTCACGCTCAAACATTCAATTCATTGCAAGCCCCATTCAAACCGTCTGTCCGCTACGACATCCCAAGCCTGTCTGCCGAGCCGTTCAGCATTCTCGTCAGTCGGAGTAGAGTCCCCCTGCGTGACCCACAAGTTTCACGCTTGTACAGACTGACCAGCAACGGGCTTAGCGCTGCTCAGAGTTGAGCCTGGCTGGCCTTCCCTGGCGATGTCGAAGACGCCGCGTTGTAACTAGAGTGTTTAACATCGCTCAGAGTTGAGCCAGGTTTCATTTGCCTGGCGGTGGTAAAGACGACGCGTTGCAACTATGGGTGAGAATTTGACATTGGGCAACAACATTGTGATATGATGCATTGTCCATGATTAGACAAGACGGCCTATCAAGGGATGGAAGTACTGTATTCTCGAGCCAATCTCTAAATACATTACCATTCATCTCATTATGATAATCCGCATTGTCTGTATGTTTTGATACGAACACGAGTCCAGCATTCTGTAGTAAGCCATTATGAGTACTACCAGCATAGGCTATGACCAAACGCTGTCCTTTACTACTGGGCACATATCGCTTTTCTTTTCATCCACTGATTGCCTATACTTTTCACTTGTGTGATGCGCATTGATCCACGTCTAATCCAAATACACTATGCCATAATTTTCTTTGCACATTTCCCTTATTTCACTTAGGTATCTGCTTCTCACGGCTCCTAAATAATGCGGTTGCTCGCACAGGATATTTCTACATCCCTTGTACTTACTAAAGATGAAGCCTAATGTCCTTATAAGTTTCCACAAAGTTGTTTTGGATATCTCTATGTTATTGTTCTTTCTCAACCAAACTCTAAGCCTTCCTAAGTCACTGTTTCTTTGGCATCCAGCATTTTCATAATAGCTCGCCTTATGACATCCTTGTCAAAGCTGTCTACAATTGCCTTTCTACCTACCGTTTGCTTATCGAGTGTTGGTTTTATTCCAGATTCTTGCACCCATCGACGAAATGACCGTTTACTCAAACCCAATGCATGCACTGTTCTTTTTTCGAGATTTGTAACAGTATGACACAGTTTCCTGCGATCAGCTTCTTGACAAAAATATGTGTACAACTTCATAGGATGTTTGAAGTGTATACAATTTCACAATCAATCCCATTCAACAATATTCACACATTCCGGTGTTTGCGATAAATGGTAAGATTAATAAAATAATCACGTTTCACGAAAGGACTAACATTACGACGACACCTCTGAACACTCTCATTTAACGGCGCCCATAACGTGTACTAGGAGAAAATTTTGAAAAAAAGCGCGGATGTGTCTGGTTGAAGGTGTTATACATTTAAAAATGGGGACTTAATCTCTGACCCGTAAATTATATACCGCATATAAACAAACATTGAAATCTGCCGTACAATCTCCAGAACAAAACTTTTTTTGTTGAGTGGACATAATGATAAGGTTATATGTTAAATCTCATCATTTTCCCTCAGTCGGTTACTGAGATATGGAATTTTATATTGGGGCAGACAAACGTAAACAGACTATAAGATGCCTTTGAGAGACATGTTGGCTTCAATGGTTTCTCCCCCCTCTCTCCCTCTCTCTCTCTCTCTCTCTCTCTCTCTCTCTCTCTCTCTCTCTCTCTCTCGCTTTCTCTCTCTCTCACTCTCTCTCTCTTTCGTTGTCTGTCTGTCTGTCTGTCTGTCTGTCTGTCTGTCTGTCTGTCTGTCTGTCTCTCTCTCTCTCTCTCTCTCTCTCTCTCTCTCTCTCTCTCTCTCTCTCTCTCTCTCTCTCTCTCTCTCTCTCTCTCTCTCTCTCTCTTTCTGCTTTCTACATTTGACCTTCAGGACATGTAGTTCTTTAGCTTATATGGTTTGTAATTTTTTCTTACCCGTCTTGGAATAAAACTGGCTACTTGAAATATTTTTTGTTATAGACTGTCGTTTCCCGGGCGGGTTAACCCGGTCAACAAATGCCTGAATAAGTCGGATGTGTCGGCCGAAAAGTGCAAATATTGCAGGTCTGCTGTAAACAGCCACATCGAAATTACGTCCAAAACAACAATCCGGACGAACGCAGCAGAAGAAGAAGAAGACTTATCGTTTTCTTTTTCTATGTCGTGTTTCTTTCTTTTCAAAGTACGTGTTTGCTAACAAGGCACATCTATTCCAGTCAGTTTGCTTGTGATTACAGCGAGGCAATGGCTTTTGCTCCTGTGAGAAAAAAAAACTAAATTTTTATCACCAATTTTACTGGTCACTGTCTACTAATTGGTCAAGCACATTGTTCTCAGTTTTGTAGAAGGTGTCTTCTGTACAGAATGCAAAAAGTGATGCATCATCTTCTAAAGTAGGAGCTCTGGTTGTAATTTGCTCTGCTGAGCTGATTAAATGAAGATTAGAATCTATTTCCCAGTCCTGAACTTTTTCTCCTCTTTTGATTTTAACTTCCCTTATCATTATTTATACATCTACATCTCCAAATGCCTTCATATAAAGATGATCTCAATTTCTTGTAAATACAGATGGGATGAATTTGATTTTTGGTATGTGGTCTGGGGATGCCCATATTATATTATGATGTATTTGTGTGGAAAAGTCGATCAGAAAGCAATTGCAAATCAAGGAAATGTAAAAATTGCCTAGTAAATCACAGCCAAACAAAATGTTGGGGTTGATTGCGAGTCCTCAAAGGACATGCAACTAGCCTCATGTGGGAAATATTTTCACGATTTACTGATTCGCTGCACACAAGTTGGTGAAAAGTTCTCAATTTACTTGTATTGCCTCATGTCGCGTTCCCCTATTACCGCTATATAACCCGAAAGGACGCTCCTTGAATGTCAAGAAAACGGTAACAATGGTGATATCAAAGAAAATGGTGACACCAAAATATGACATACAAATAGAAGGGAAAATTCTTAGCCAAGTGAATAATTTTAAATACCATCAGATGGAAGATGTACAACAGATATTAAGAGCAGAATGGGGCAGGAAAAAGCCGCATTTCAGAAAATGAAGAGTATCTTATGCAATAAGTCACTGTCAATGAATGTTAGAAAGAGAGTGCTGAAATGCTATCTGCAGTATGGCAGTGAATCTTAGAATGTAAGTGAAAAAATTAGGAGGAACTTAGAAGCAACAGAAATTTGGTTTTTGAAACGAATGTTGCGAATTCCTTGGACTGCCACAGTAACTAACAACGATTGTCTGAAAGAGGCTAATGAAACTAGAACACTATATACAATAATAAGAAAGAGACAAACAGCTTTCTTTGGTCATGTGATGAAAAGATTGACATTGGATATCATCGTGACAACTGGAAAGATCGAGGACAAAGAGGCAGAAGCAGACCAAGTGAAATGATGTTGGATGGATTGAGACGGTGGCATGGAGGAATATCAGCAGAGTTGATCCAGAACACCAAAGACCGAGATCTGAGGAGAGTCTTGAACGCCTACGCCAGCTGGCAGGGCACTTGATGATGATGATGAACCCGTGTTATCTTACCCTATGTTATCTTTCAGGTCTCAATCAACAGTTTGATATGGCCTTTTTTATGTTATCTATACAAATACTGTAGAGTCTTCGATGAATGGAAAAATCCTAACTGTATCTCCTAGCGGCAGAGGACTGGAAACACTACTATGTGGCAAACACAACTCTGGGGACCGAGTATCCACAGAGATAAGTAGACACCTTTGGGGTGCTCTTTGCTGTTAGTGAGAGTATTACAGAGCGGAGTACTTACTTACTCTGGCAGCTTAAAAGGTTGCTAAAGGCTGTGGATATAGTTCACAGCCATGTGGATGTGGAAATCAAGGGGAAACTACCACATTGTAATCCCAAGACACACAAAATGGAATTCGATAAAGTATTTCAGTGTTCTGATGGTGACCCTCCCAGGCGAGGCAAAGCATATCAACGCAAACTGGAGAAGAGACCAATGACGGAGAGAGTATGGGCTGTGTAGATTACGGCAATTAACCTGACAACACTGTTGTGAAAAGCTATGTCACTAGGCTAAAGAAGACATTGAGGATGGGAACTAGGTATTTTAGAAATATACATCAGGGCAAACTCATCATGGTCGTAGGGAATTATTCAGAAATAAAATCGACATACTCTGAATTTCGAAACACGGTCGCAGGACAAGAACTCTTTGTGACACAAACAGGAGACACATTGATATGTTCAGGGACTGAAATGGGTACCCAAAGCGGGATTGGTGTCCTCTTGACAAAGAAAGTCTTTTTCTGCATTTCTTGGATATAACCTAGTCAAAAACAGATTTCTTACCGTCAGACTGAACACAAAGAGAAGGAACACCACGATTATACAATGCTTGCACTAACAACTGCAGCAAAAGGGAACAACATCCGGGAAATGTACAGCAGTCCAATAGAAATATTAGCAAAAAGCGCAAAAATAGAGACAATGTGACCATCGTGGAGGATTTCAATGAGAAAGTTGGAATAGAAAATACAGAAGAAATAGAAAGGGTTCTAGGCCCATTAGGTATAGGGGATAGAAATGAGAGAGGAGAGAAATTGATCAAATGTTGCTTTAAATAAGTCTCGGTGGTAACTAAAAAGAAAAAGTTAGTTGTATATCCTTTACAGGAAGTCGCAGTCAACCCCATAATTTTTGGATCTTTGTGATTTCTTGAAAAGTTTACGTTCATTAGTTCGCCATTGCTTTCTGAACGACTGGCACACTTCTTATCATTGTATGAAAACCAAAGCAAGGCGGTCTGCTGCCAAATTGGCCGCAGCTGTTTTTGAAACATGGTATGTGGGATTACAAATTTCGTCCGTAACCCCTTCGCAACAGAAAACACATAGGAAACACTCAGGTTATTAGAAGAAAGGAGACCCCTATACCGGACAGCTGGACTAAAATGTTGACCTGTCGTCCTTGACTTGGGGACGTGAATTACAAGTACCTCTGAAGTCGAAGTGGGTTCGCCTGATGGCGAGAGACACTGTTAATAGGGAAAGCTAATCCACAGGCAACATTCAATCCATCACTACTATGCGAGCTCAAACAAAAAGGAGAAAATTAAAGCAAATGAACTTAGGACCAAATAACCCTACCTAGAAAACAACTATATGAAACAAAATTAGAAGTACTATCAGAGAAGACAAGAAGCAGTTTGAAATGAGTTGTTGTAATAAAATAGAGCATCTTTAGTTAAAGTAAAAGATGGGGACTTGTTTAAGGAAATCGGAGCATTAAAATGTGAATTCACACCATCATTACATGAAATAAATGTTAGATATGGTAGCCCTTTAACAGAATGCAGCGATCTACTAGAAATATGGAAGGATTATTGTATAAATGTATGATGACACGACACGGAGCCCAGATAATATGCATGAAAGTGTAGAGACAGAACCAGAAATTGTAGGAGAGCAAGTACCATCAGTAAGTATTACAAAGACTGAAGAAAGGAAAGTCACCAGGTTGTGATGACATACCAGTGGAACTAATCCAAGCAGGAGGAGGATCCAGCGTCCAAATAACTACCGTGCACTATGTGTGAAGATCTGGAATAGCGCTACTTATTCCAAAGCATGGAAGAGAACAATCTATATCCCCTTATTAAGGAAAGTAAATTTAAAACTGCACCAATTATCAAACCATTGCACTGATAAGTCATGTCAGAAACATTCTATTGTGTATCATAATGAAGATCAGTGAAATTGTGTAAGAAAATGAATTACATGAAGTACAGGTACGTTTCAGACAGTACAGAGGAACCAGAGATCTGATCGTCAACATGAGAACCATCTTTGAGACATGTAGATAGTACAGTGGTTCTCAACCGTTTTTGGCCCATGCCACTCTCTATCATACGTTCAGAACGTCATTCCCCCCTTTTTTCGAATTTCCTCCCTATAAATCCCCTCCCCCCACCCTTACACAGTATACATAAACATGGAAGCTAAATTTAATAACACATACTAGAACAAGTTTAGACATCTACATAAAACGTGATTTGCGGGTCTACTTACGTTATAAAACGAATTTCATTAGGGCGAGAAGTACAGAACCGTAAAATTTAGAGGGAAAAAAAGATATCAAGTAACTGTTTCTTGTATTAATGCGATCTTGAAATAACCTTAATTCTCACCCCCCCCCTCCCCTGGAAACCCTAAAATTTCCCCCCGGGGGGAAATTCCCCACCGGTTGAGAACCACTGAGATAGTACATTGTAGGGCTTGAATCATAGAATACAGTAAGGTCTTCGACTGTTTTCAGCATAAGAAACTGTGTAACATGAGTGATATGTGGTTTTCGTGCGAATTTGATCCGCCAAATTCAGTTATTATATCGTGATCAACAAGCAGCTGTCATCACAATGGTTTCAGGTGCAAAAAAAAGTTCCTGGAGATTCATAGCAAAAGCCAATGGTAAATGTTTGGTAAAGAAGAGCTTGGCATATGACACCACAACCTCAAGTC
The DNA here is from genome assembly GCA_014155875.1 of Cepaea nemoralis. Classification (NCBI taxonomy): domain Eukaryota; kingdom Metazoa; phylum Mollusca; class Gastropoda; order Stylommatophora; family Helicidae; genus Cepaea; species Cepaea nemoralis. Next base: position 151,930 of record JACEFZ010027965.1, on the reverse strand, counting down.
TGAGAATGGAGGTGGAGGCGGTTATTTCATCTTTCGACTGGTTGGAGAACAAACTGTGATGACAAAAGTGAAGACTGGCTTGCTTCGTATTGAATGGTATGCATCAATTCAGGTGTCGCGGGTTGTGAGCATTCGCTGGATCTATTTTTCCAGGGCACTCTGGTGTGGTTGGAAATGAACAAGCGGACAGGTTGGCTGGTGCCGCATCATTGAGGAGTGATTTGATGCATGATAAGGCAGATGTGGTGAGGGCCCTTTGGGAGCACATGAAAGGGGCGCAGAGGTGTTTCCAAGGGTTCTATATTGGCCAAGACTTATTGACGCGTCCTCCCCGAGCGTCCTGGGCAACAGGTCCCTTCGGGGTCATGGCTGAAGTCAGTAGGATCGTTGATTCCTCCGAAGTCGGAGAGTGTCTGCCTGCACGGCGAGGAACCACCAGTCTGCACACCAATAAGTCAGACATGGGACAACGGATACTCACGCAAACTCAGGTCCTGTATGACATCACACTGATGTTGGACAACAGGATGTCTTCATCCGACATACAGGATTTCACGCTGGAGATCACAGCCAGCGAACACAAGCAAGCAAGCACATGAAAAATGCAGAAGAACAGATAGACTATCATTGTCTAGAGAGAATGTGGTGGCAGGGGGTGGTCAGTGGATCTGGTAGACAGTCGTCACTAAGAGGTAAAGCAAGACGGACATATAATCAAATTGTATCTGGCACCATCAGTATTGGGACTTTTGGTTGGCTGTTGAGGATGATGATTAAGCACTTACGGGAATGCCCCGAATGTAATGACGTCGATTCTTGACTCAGCTCAACCCAGCTTAAGGTAGTACTTGTTTGTTTCAGGGTCCGGTCAAGGATATGCACTACTGACGAGCTCAAACGAGAGCGAAACTCGAGTCTAGTGCTTCCACATTGACGTGGATGGGCCTTAGGTTCATACCAGAATATGATCAGCGTTGCCAGTAGTGGGTTGTGCTCAATATTTACATCTCAAATCCCGAAACAACCAAATAAATCAATTTGATTATTGCTCGCTGGACTTAAGGCGGCCTGGTGTGCCTTGCCAGTAAGAAGTCCTGATCGTTCGGGTCCACATCGATTGACGGACGTCAGTCGCGGCGATCGGGCAAATCTTGAGCTACAGCCTACGATGGGTGACGTTGTAATATTCTGTTGTGATAATTTGGCCGTGTCCAGTGTGTGCCGCGTGGTATAGTGTTTACATACCCGCTTCACACGCCAGTGATCCGGGGTTTGTTTCCGGTTCCGGTCAAGGATATGCACTACTGACGATCTTAAACGAGAGCGAAACTCTAGTCTAGTGCTTCCACATTGACGTCGATGGGCCTTAGGTTCATACGAGAATACGATCAGCGTTGCCAGTAGTTGGTTGTCCCAATACTTACATCACAAATCCCGAAACAACCAAATAAATCAATAAGGTAGTACTGTATTCTCTCGCCATTGCTATTTAACATGTATGCAGAAAATTTAATGGGAAATATCAACTATGACTGCCCAGAGATAATTTCGTTCCACTTTTAATTAGTGGAAATCAGATCCCAGAACTTAGATATTCCGATGACACAGTTATTCTCTCAAACAATGCTGAAGGATTAGAAGAGCTGATCCTGTGTGTGAAGACATAGTGAAAATCAAAATCTTTACACATACACGCGCGCGCGCGCACACACACCAACACGCACACGCGCACACCACACACGCATACACCACACGCACATACATACACACATACATACATACATACATACATACATACATACATACATACATACATACATACATACATACAGACAGACAGACAGACAGACAAAGACAGACATATGCAAACTACTGAGCGTAATCTTGCCAAGAAATCAACCATCAGCTGAAGGATGCTGATTTTGACAGCAATGCCATGTAAAGGATATGCAAACAATTATATATGTATATGAGGAGCGGCTGGCCGAGTGGTTAGAACGCCGAACTCTCATTCGGGAGACCCGGGTTCGATCCCCGGTAAGGTGTGGGATTTTTTTCTGTCGGGGGCAAAAAGAAACTCCTAACCTGCACAGTTCGCGGCGACTGCACTAGCCAGGCGGCCTTTATTCCTCAGCTCAAAGACCCCTCTGCCATACACCGCAAGGTACTATATTGGCAGTAAATGACAGTTTTTTTTTAAATGACAGTTTATATATATATATATATATATATATATATATATATATATATATATATATATATATATATATATATATATATATATATAATATATATATATATATATATATATATATATATATATATATATATATATATATATATGAGGGTTTCTCAACATTAGAATACAGAGTTGTCTTATTTTTCAGACAATGATGAATGCCTACTGGGCACCCACAACTGTGACGGTGGTTACAGATGTCAGAATATACAAGGCTCGTTCAGGTAACAGTTATATGAAATTATCAGACTGCGAACTGATTCCACAGGGCTATTAATATACGTTCACATACTTGATAACTGAAAAGACTGACAATCAAACAATGTTAATAGAACATGTTCATTTCAGTTATGATTATCATCATTGCTTAAGTAAGGTCTTGGTCAGATATGACTGAGCTACCTTATAATGACAGCAGACGTATTACCTGCTTTATGTTAGCGCCGAACGTTGGGCGCTACATACATACCGGACACCCCACATTGTGCCAACTTCTTCGGGCGGAAGAGCGCAATTGAGAGAGTACAAGCCTTATCCTGGTGCTAGGAAATGCAACCTAAAGACAAAATGTCATGGCAGGCAGATCAGGCCCTAAGCCTTGGTTGGCAGCTGGTCTAGAATCGAAGCGCCGACAGGCGGACAGTTAGAGCATTGCTTTGCTGATCCGGCAGCTTCTGCAGCTTGTATTGTTCCAGATGCATTGGTGTTACCATTCCTCTTGAGTAAACTAGGCAATCCGAGAAAAGGATCATGCTGCATGGGCAACACATGGTCTCTATATTTTAGCTCAGGCTTTGTGCTATGGAGAGGTATAACTCCATCCCTGGTCTTAACGGGTCTCAGAGTCAAAGCGGGAGGTAGCATTTACGGGTTATAAGTCCTTGTTAATTGGCGTAGACATGGGGCGCCACTGGTTGCCTCTGATGGTGGGAGACACCTACAGGTTCACTGATCGGCTACCGCCCGCCTCGAGTTGGGCAGCCCCTGGCCAATTGGGTGCTGATCCGCCACAGCCTGTTGCTTCAATGGGTGCTTGGGACTAGGACAAAATCTGAATCGCAGGCTGTAAAACCAATGCACCAGGTACTGAAAAGAAAAATAGAAACCTCAAGCTACGGCTTGCAACCTGGAACATAAGAACTATGTGTCCAGGATTTTCCACTGATTTGACGAATATTGACGATGTGAGAAAAACGGCTGTGATTGATGCCAAACTCAATCGTCCTAATATTGATATTACTGCCTACGGGAGACTCGCCTCGCAAAGGAAGGGTCACTCAGGGAAAACAATTACACCTTTTTTGGAAGTGTAGAGAGCAGGCAGAAAAAAAAAAAGCAACATGGTGTTTGCTTTGCAGTGAAAAATTCGCTATTGGGAATAATTGAAATTCCAGCTGGAGGTAATGAACGACTATTATCCCTGCGCTTGGCATCCTCTTGTGGTTTTGCCACCATTATCACTGCATATGCACCGTCTCTCAATTCCCCTGATGATATGAAGGATTCGTTCTATGAGGAGTTATACTCTGTGATAAAGGCAGTTCCAAAATCCGACAACATTTATATGCTCGGCAATTTCAATGCTCGTGTGGACAAGGACTCGAGTTCACGGCCAGTGTGCCTTTAAAGAAAAAGAAAAACATCGGTCGCATCAATGAAAATGGGCAAAGGCTACTGTAACATTGCACCAGTAATGACCTATGTATTACAAACTCCTTTTTAAAAACAAAACAGCTGCATAAGGTCACATGGAAACATCCAAGATCCGGCCATTGGCATCAGCTGGACTTCATCATCACACGGAGACATCTGAATCAAACATCATTAACTTGAAACTATCACATGTCGATACATGTCGAGAACAGAAGACTTTGAAGTCAGTGAATCCACATCGCTGTCCAGGATGAAAGACTTGGGAGTAAGAATTGGCACGGCCAGACACGAGATGTACATCGGGAAAACGAGGTGCCTCGTTAACCAACACAGAACTGGCACTATTAGCCACCGAACGCTGATGCATATGCTGGGGGGGGGGGGGGAGGATCTGAGCACCTATGGACCTGTCCGGAGTGCAATGAAGATGCCCCAACTGATAACTGATAACTGATATCACAATGCTGACTGTGATACGGATCATTCTTTGGTTGTTGCAAGGGTTAGACTGAGACCAACGAGAATCTACACAGCTAAACACAAATCTAGCCCCAGGATTAATATTATTAACACCCACGATCCTGATAAGTGCTTTGACTTCCAACAGCAACATGAAGACGCTTTCACTTATACATCAGAAAATTGTACAGCAAGTGAAAAGTGGAGTAAACTTAAGGACACTCTTTATAAAACAGCGGTGGGGGTTCACGACACTGTGGATCATAAGAGGCAGGACTGGTTTGCAGCGTGTAGCGGCTAACGACACCAGTTCTGTGTTGGTTTATCAATATTCTTAGGCTTCCTGCATAGTGTTCTTGTTTGGCCACACCTCTTTTAATTTGCTGTTCTCGCAGTCTGACCATGGTTGTAGATTCGCAGTCATCACTTGGTTCTCGCAAAAGTCTTACTTCTCATAGAGCATTCAGAATGTCAGCCTGGTCCATGGCGCGTCCGCCCTCCACAGTAGCCTTACCTGCGAGCTTGTCAGCCCGCTCATTTCCTTGTACTCCCGCATGCCCTGGCACGAATATGAAACTAATCTTTGCCAGCCGAGACTGCTCTAGAGACAGCAACCACTCTCTTCGGATCCACCCCGTCTCTATCCTCTTGAGCATGCTCATTGTGTCGCTAATGAAACATGCCCTATTGAATGTCGGTGTCTCGAGCCATGTTATTGCTTTACTTACTGCCATGACTTCCATAGTCAGGCTACTTGTGGCCTCAGCAAAAGCACCAGAGTCCTCCACAGTTCTCCCTCCAGCCCACGCCGTAAAGGCCCATGACCTTCTCACATGTTGAACGACCGACCCATCTGTGTAGATGACCGCATTACCGTCTAACGAATTCTCGAAAATCAACGCTTGTACTTCCGCCTCCACAGCAGTCGGATTTTCGTGTCTGCATTTTCTGTCTAGTTGGATGCAAACTGAAATGGACGCATATAAATCTGTTGGCACTTGTACCCACTCATCGCCAGGTTCTAAGTCCTCCAGTGAACACACCTGTTGAAGAATGACTCCGGCTTGACGCATCCACAACTGTCCTCTTTTTAACCTGCTGCCCTTCACCTTCCTAATTTCACTCCGCAGTGGATGTTGTGTGTTTGCATTAACTCTAAGGTAGACACGTGCTCTGAAAAATTGTAGTCTATCTTCAATGGTTGGAAAATCAAGAAGGTAGCGCATCGCCCTGCATGCTGTGTCTTTTGTACATCCAAGAATAATGCGCAAAGCTTCGTTTTGAATCCTTTCCTTCCTTTCTATCTGCTTACGGCTGAGAGTCAGGATCGCCATCGCATACTCAAAAACAGACAAGACCAGTCCCTCGTACAGAAGACATAGATGGCGCTGCTCACAGTTTGCTGCCACCATCACCCGCATCGCAGCCAAGCCCCGCTTGGTCTTTGTTATCACCTGGTCTATGTGCTCATAAGCAAGGCTTCGATCAAAACTTATCCCCAGGTAGCTGCGTTCTTTCCACAGTCTCTGAACACAGCTTTACAGTTGGTGTTGGAGTGTTGACAATATGATTATTCAACGAGAACCAAGTCACTGTTGCCTTTGTTGGGCTGACCATTGCCCCAGCTTCATTACACCAAGTTCTTATGCGATTGAGTTCGGTTTTCAGTTCCACAGCAACCTGAGCTCTATCCTTACCGTGACGATACACTGAAAACATCGTCGGCATATGACAATGTCCTCCCAGATCCAGTGATCTTCTCGCTGGTGATTCTCACAGTGTAAGCGTTGAACAGCACCGGAGATAATGGTGATCCCTGTGGTAAGCCAGGATATATTGTTGTTGGTTCCGAAGTCAAACTGCCACATCTAAAAGCTACTTTCCGTTTGAAGAGGGCTGCAGCGATCCAACTAAGGAGGAACGAACTTATCTTGAGTTCAAGAAGCTGAATTATTAGAAAATCCAGTGGTACTCTGTTGTACGCGTCCTCAAGATCAATCGCTTACTGCGGAGGAGGCTTACAGCCAAAACTAAAGTCCTTGTCTATGAATCCTGTGTCCCTAGTACACTTCTATATGGCAGTGAAGCCTGGACAACTTACTCACACCAAGAGCAACCTTTAAACAGCTTTCATATGCGGTGTCTGTGAAGAATACTTGGTATTAAGTGGCAATACAAAATCACAAATACTGAAGTATTGGAAAGATCAGGTTGTGTGACGGTTTATTCCATGCTCAGTCTCCGTAGACTTAGATGGATAGGACATCTTAGAAGGATGGATGATGGTAGAATACCAAAGGACATCTTTTTTGGTGAATTCCATATGGGTAAGAGTCAGAGATCTCAGGGTCGGCCGCTACTACGATACAAAGATGTGTGTAAGCGGGACATGATTGATACAGGCATTGATAATGCACATTGGGAGCAAGTCGCCGCTGAACGTGTTGCATGGAGGGCAAATATAAGAAATGGATTGAAGATAAAAGAGAAAATTATTGCAGATAAATCACACACCGAGCATGTCAGATGTAAGATGGTGCATGATAGTGAAAATGACCATGTGTTCACATGCATTCACTGTGGACGAACATTTACAGCGCGAATTGGCCTTATCAGTGTCGCCTGTCGTCCCTGGGGGAAAGTAGAAACAACAAGCTAAAATCCCTTTTCTCAGTTTTGGTCTTCTGCCGGACCTTTGTCTACACACCCCCTTTCAGTCTTGAGGTCACTATCTCTCTCTCTCTCTCTCTCTCTCTCTCTCTCTCTCTCTCTCTCTCTCTCTCTCTCTCTCTCTCTCTCTCTCTCTCTCTTTCTCTCTCTCTCTCTCTCTCTCTCTCTCTCTCTCTCTCTCTCTTCTCTCTGCTTACCATAAAACAATACCCCTCTTTATATTCCCCCAGAACATACCCACACAACACTGTCTTCAAACAAATAACAAAATTATTTAATGAAGAAAAATGTCAGGTGTGTGCACTGTATGTGTATGGAACGTCTGTAGTATTTTCTAAGGTGTATGCGAGCACAGACAAGTGAGCTTCGGATATTTCATCACTGTGTTAAGCCACACCACATCACCACACCGTAAGTTCTGAAAAAGATCTCACCGAATGAAGCATCTCTCGGACAGTGGTTGACTTCTTGGAGTTATCCATATATAGTCTGGGTGACTGGTCTCCAATACTGAATATGGTCCACTAATGTCCACAAATCAAGAACACACTATGTACCTAATATGTTCATTAAAAAAGTCGCTTAAAAGTCGACAGGGTCGACTTCATTGCACCGGGTATTTATCCCATATGGCTCGGTCTCTTTCCGCAGAGCGGAAAGCGTCGCACAAAGCACGAACTCCGTAGCTCTAGCGACGACCCTCAGGAGTCTCCGAAAAATTTCACTCGTGAACCGAAGGACGCGGACCGGCATCGAACCCACAACCTTCGGAGCACGAGTCAAACGGCTTGACCACTTCGCCAAAGAGACTCCCAATATATATGTTCATTAAATATGTTCATTAAAATCCAGAGACCTACGAAAACCTCCTTATATCTCACACGAGTCTAAAGAAAACTTTCAGTCGGGTTGCACAATGTTATTGAATGAGCGTCTTTTCTCTGCAACCTCTCTACATCCTATAGTTATGGTCACTCGACATAGTCGCAGTTACTTAAAATCACTGTTAAGGGCTCTCAAACACTGCTACACTGGCCCTTTTATGATAACAATCCTGATTTCTATGAGACTATAATTTTTGGAACGATGTCCCATTTCCGAGGCCATTTAGTATAACTGCACTAAGTGTGATAGCCATTGTTCACACCTCTGTGTGAGACCTCTCAGCTCTTCTCTACAATGGAATTGCACTCTGTGTGACTGTCATTGTCCACACCTCTGAGTAATACTTCCCTTCTTCTACACTGTGGAACCTGTCGAAAAGAGAACACTCGGTGAGAGAAAACCTGATTCGAACCTACTATATGTGAGTGTAGGCCAAAGGCTACACTCAGATATTTATCATGGTTAACCTAGAACTACACTCTGGCATAAGGCAGAGTAGTTCATCACATTTGCCTGAGACGTGGTAAGGAAAAGGAAAGACTAAAGGAAAAGCACAGAAACCCCAGTAGACCTCCCCACCGGAATATCCTATCATTGACATTTCCTTTATCCCCCACCCATCCCAAATCTCACTGAATATCATCCCATGACATTGGTCTTACCCTGCCGAGTGAAATGATATATCACTCGGCCTAGTTTAATCTACACATCAGCCCGCTGCGGTCGACGCTCTTAGTATACTTTCACACAACGCAGTAACACTATGCTCAAGTCCTAAACTCTATCTATCACTAGACTGACTACCTTATGCTAGTCGTTCCTGTTCCGCGTCGGAATTCACAATTCACAACATGAATAACTGTCCGTCGTTTTCAACCAACATGGGACACTTTGAATCCTCTTCTCCATTAGAACCTGGAACAAACAAACGAACACTCCCTTTATCAGTAGTCCATACTACACACTGATCGCAAGTAAGTTATGTTTCAGACAGTCGGGAATTGTCCGAGTGACGTCATTGTCCTGGCGGCAACCAAATCAAGACGGCGCCTTTTCTTTCATCTTGAGATCCGGCAAAACAACATGCCTACAAGTTGAACCTGTGATCTTGGGGAAATCTCAAAGACTTCTGGTTGTGTTTAAATTTGGAACATATTTCCCCACATCGAATAATTGTGGCGGCCTAGGGACGGCGGCTTTGGGCCTTTCATCAATCTGGATCGGCATCTTCCAGTATTTCGTGACAATCAGTCACATTCGCTATCGCCATAGGTAGTAGTTATTATGCATTTTTGAAGCCGTCTGTCAATACGGCAAGGTGCCAATAATCATCATTGCACTCCAGACATACCCATAGGCGTTCCGATCTCTTTCACTATAAGTACAGTCTACATGAGCTGTCTATGCCAGTTCGGTATTGATTAACGAATTCAGACGTGCGTTAGATGTGCTCTCTTCTCTGAACAATCTGACTATCAATCCCTATTGGTTCATGCATACTAGGAATATTAATTCATTCTTTTGAGAATTTTCCTTCAGTCTTCGCTGCACTCTATAAGAGCGTCCATAATGTCAGCACGATGCATACCAGCAAGCCTACTATTCTTTCATTTCCATCGGCGTTCACATATGGAAGTATGAAGAGAATGTAATTCTAATAATTGTGGACTTCTTTGTATATTCAACCTACTGTTTGTGTACAGAACCTTTCCCGATCATTCTCAATGTATATTTTTAGGCACGTAATAGCGTAAGTTTGCAGTTCAGGCCAAAGTATTACAGTTATCACAAATACTTCCATTGGCATGCTGCTTCAAGCCATTACATTGGCTTCGTTCATGATTTTATTTTACTTGAGAAGACCCACGTATTTTGAGACAACGACCTATACACAGCATCTCTGTTGTCAGTTATCATTAATGTGGGCCTTTACCTTTGGATATACTACCATCTCATTTCACTTGCTACACTGCATCTTTTGTTGAATTTTGTAATGGCAGAATAAATATAGCTTCATATCCTTTACAGGACATCTCAGTCAACCCCAACCATTTGGCTGTTTGTGATTTATTGGCAAGATTACGCTCAGTAGTCTGTTTTACTTTCTCAAATGGCAGAAAGGATGTCTCTAAATCTTAAAGGTGCTGGTGTCCATGTTTCTTCCAGAATCATTATCCGCGAGTTTACATGCTCGTGTCACCGTTACTTCAACCGGTCAGACCCAGCCTTTATTTACCATTCTTCATTCGGTCGTTCTCTGTTAAGGGTTGCTCCTTTCAGGCACTGATTTCGAGAAATGCGCGTGCCTGGATATTCTATGCTCCATGGTTGGGAAAGCAAGGACATGCCTCATCGCCACACACTGATGTGTTCCTACTCCACTCAGTGATGATAGACACGGTTTCATTTTGACATTTTGTATTCTCTACCTTTTTTTAAATTTGCGTTTAGTTGGAAATGAAGACCGCCAATGCGCATTCAAAGATTGAGAGTGCCTGTGATTGCAAGTGAAAGTCATGCAGTCGTAACGCGACACTGTCGGTCGCTATGATTCTATTTACTGGAAACATTTTGGTTTATTATTAAATTATGGCATGCTCAACTTGTTGAGTGAAGCATAGACAGCAGTCAGATTTCATTCCCTAACTATTTTATTCAATATGTTCTGGCAGTCTAATATCGCGATAGACACACAAAGCCAACACAACAGTCCGCCACTAAAATTTATCCTGGATGAAGCCTCAGTCACTAGAAAACCAGCAGCTGCACACACACACACACATTACTGCCTAAGGCAAAACCAGCTAGTTCAGCAACAGAAGTCCGTCATCTTTTGTCCTTTTGTTGAACAGCGCGCGGACAGATGTAAAATCATTCCTCATGAAATCCACAGCTCCCAATATCGTTCTATGTACTTAACTGAACAGCTGAGCGAGGAAATCAGTCCAAAATGAGGAAAATGCATAAGTAAACCGTAGCCAGAAGCGGATAGGCTGTTAGGGTCTCTGGAGTGTTTTTGCTTCTGGCTACTGTTTGATTGTTTGATTGATTGATTGATTGATTGATTGATTGATTGATTGATTGATTGATTGATTGATTCATTCATTCATTCATTCAGTAGCATGTCCTTTGCAAAACCTCGCTCCCATAACAACCTTCGGAAAACCTCTCGACCATAAGCAAGATGTCCCGCATCCGATACATCCATCTGGAGATCATCCACCACATCCTGCACCCATCTTCTCTTTGGCCGTCCTCTTCCTCTCTTCCCAGGCATATACCCCTTCATTATTGTTCTCTCCAAATTTTCGTGACGTTTCAAGTGACCAACATATTCCAATTTTCTTTGTTTTATCGTCTTTTATTGCCAACCTTCTTCAATATTCAACTCTTGAAGTATGGATGCATTTGGTCATTTCTTTACCCATGATATTCTTAGAAACTCGCCTATAACATTTATATTCAAAGGTATTTATGCGCTGTTCAGCTTGTTTAGTAAGTGTCCAGGTCTCACAGGCGTATGTTGCAATGGGAAAGATGCTTGCTCTTAAAAATCAAATTTTTGTAGTTCTGTCTGTCCCATTCCATAATATATTCAGTTGTTTTAGTCTTTGAAGAGCAATTGATAGTCGTCGTTTAATTTCTTTCATTTTGTCACCGTTTTTGGTAATCAATGACCCAAGGTATTCAAAATTTTCCACTACCTCCAATCTTTCCTCATTAATATATATTTCTTTCTCCATAGTAGTTGTATCTGTATGCATTATCTTTGATTTTGCTATGTTAAGATATAAGTTGTGATTTTCACTATTTCTTTGGGTTGAGGTTATTAAGTTTTCTAAACCAGTCTGTGTTGTGGATAGCAATACTGTATCATCAGCATACCGAATCTCTGGTATGTCATTACCACCGATAATTATGGCGTCGTATAGCTCCCTGTTTATACCATCTCTTACAGTTCTCATTATATTTTCGGTTACAGGTTAAACAAATAGGGAGACAGCACACCACATCCCTGACGGACTCTTTGCTGGATGTCAAACCAATCTGATGTCTCGCCATCTATTCTAACCGTCTGTTGTTGGTCTAGATAGAGAATTCTTATGAGTTATATTACATGTGGTGGAAAGCCAATATTCCTCATGATTTCCCAAAGTTTCTGATGTTGTACACAGTCAAATGCCTTTGAATATTCCACAAAACATGAGAATATGTTTACATTAAATTATCTGCACTTCTCTATTATTAAACGCATATTGAGAATGTGATCTCTTGTTCCTCTTCCTTGTCTAAATCTAGCATGAACCACGTTAATTTCTTCTTCCATTTTCTTACGAAGTCTTCCCATTATGATTGTTAGTAGAATTTTACTTGCATGACTGATCAGGGCAACAGTTCTATAGTTGGTGCATAATTTCAGGTTGCCCTTTTTTTGGTATTGGAATGAAGATAGTCTCTTCCAATCTTTTGGCCAAATACCATATTTCCATATCTTTTTACATAATTCGTTATAGACGTGTATGCTTTCTTCTCCTCCCGCTTTAATTAGTTCAGCTGGTATCTCATCACATCCAGGTGATTTAGCATTCTTCAGGTTCTTTATTGCCCATGCAATTTCATCTAATGAGGGTTCAGGTTCTGTCTCTGCTGTTATTGGCTCATGTATCTCATTCAAATCCCCATTGTCACTCATATCATACATTCCACTGCAGTACTCCTGCCATCTTTCTAGAATTTATCTAGATTCTGTTAATGTATTTCCCATCTTGTCACATATATCATGCAGTTGAGGTTAAACATTTCTTGTCAATAACTTCATTTCCTTGGACATTTCGCAATACATTCCAGTCTTATGATATTGCTCTATTCTGGTACAGCAATCTTGTATATATTGATTTTTGCCCTTTCTTGTGTTCTTTCTTATAATCCATGGCTTAAGATGCTTTTTCTTGGTCGGAATTAAATCTTTGGCTGCAGTTATCAAGGTATGTCTAGCTTGTACTACCAGTTCATCAGGTGTCATTTTCTCTTGTACAGACATCAAGACCACAAAACGATTCTTAACTTCTTCGGTGTATGCATCTGGTATTTTTGTGAGATCAAAACGAAGTGGCCTTGGTCCTCGGGTAAGCTTTTGAGTTTTAATTTCAGATTTGTTTCTAATAACTGATGATCTGTATCACAATCTGCACTTTGTAGGGTTTTTGCAGATGTAATGCTTGATCTCCATCTTCTTTGTATTAAAATTTAGTCTATCTGATTTTTGGTAATACTGTCCGGGGACTTCCATGTGAAGAGTCTTCTTGGGTGTTGTTTAAAAAATGTGTTGGCTATCGTTAACTCATTTTCTGTGGCTACTGTTTGTTTGTGCATTTTCCTCATTTTGGACTGGTTCCCTGACCCAGCTGTTCAGTTAAGTGCGTGGACCGATATTGTGAGATGTGGATTTCATGTGGAATGTTTTTGCATGTGTGTGGGTGCGTGTGTGTGTGTATGTGTGTGTGTGTGCGTGTGTGTGTGTGTGTGTGTGTGTGTGTGTGTGTGTGTGTTTTGTGGCAAGAGAGAGAAAGATAGGAGAATACTTAATTAGGATTTACATCCATTCCATTTGATAAACAGACCGGAGTGAATAAAATAAGTTTCAATTATTGTATGATGCTTGCAGATGTGTGCCAATGTCATGCCCTGATGGGTACCGCTTTGAGACAGCTAAAGGTGAATGTGTTCTTGTCCAGTGTGCTGCTGGTCTCAAGCCAAACGAAGCTGGAAACTGTGTTGGTAAGTGAGACACGTGAGACACCCACGAGTGTGTGTATATTGTTAGAATGTATATGAATGCCACCGAGACTCATCTGGTAGCCATTATTCTGATACGGTTTTGGGGTGGAGTGGATTAGAGGTGCGATGTGATTATCTAACTAAAGGTAATATGAAACGATTCACTTTTTGCATGGTATATATTTTTTACAAAATAACATACATTTGGTTGTCTTCAGCCATATCCTAGAGTATTTTTATTGCAATCACTAATAAATCAGGAGCCTTAGAATGCGAGCTGAGCTGAGCTGAGCTGAGCTGCACTGAGCTGAGCTAAGAGCTAACATTACTGCACTCAGGAAATTCTCATACGCGCTCCGTCCCCTCGTTCAACAGCCAACGAAGAGTCACACTACTAATCGTTCCCACCGCATTCTGATTAAAAGTTCTCATCGTCTTCACTCTCAGTTTTGAGATTCTACCAGAACCCCTGCCAATCCCCCGCAATCTCATCCTTTCCACATACGGATTTTCAATATGTTCCCCAACCTTCTCCACGGGGTCGCACAGGCGCAAGACCCCCCCCCCCCCGTTCATAAGTGTTCTACCATCAAGAGGTGCATTCCTTGCCAGCCTATCAGCCTGTTCATTCCCTCGCACGCCTACATGGCCAGGACAAAAGACCCATACAATTCTCACAATCTATGACCTCTGAATCGAGGTGAGCCATTTCATACGAAACATAGATAATGTGTATTGCGGCGGTCTCCTCTAATCAACGAATGCCGCTGTGACTGCTTCCAAATTCATTCTCATGCTGGAGGTCGTAGCCTCAAAGACCAGACTCGTTTTTTAAAGAATCGTCCATTTGCCTTCACAATGAGGCCCGAACCACTCCGTCTGTTTCTCACCACTAACCCACCAGTATAGATCACCATGTCACTTTGATGTGTGTTACACTGGATAAGTTGTTGAAATACAAATCCTGTGTGGCCCACTGCCCATTCCCTGCACTCACGACCCAGTGTTACTATTACATTGACCTAGCCAGTCATGTCATCAGGTATTTCAATCCACTCTTTTTCACTGTTGATGGTCTCTTGATCACACACCTGACGTATAGATATTTGATCCCTATCTGCAGTACCATTTGATTTGAAGGACCCTATGCCTATTTTTATGCACCCAGGATAACCCGCACGGCCCCATTCTGTATGCGCTCCAACCTTTCAAGCTGGCTCTGTGATACTAGATATATATACTAGTCAAGAAAACCGTAGTGAATTAGAGAATTCTTTACAAAAGGAACTTGATAATCTTACTAGATGGAGCAATGAAAACCGCATGCAAATTAACATCGACAAAACCAAATCCATGCTAATAACGACCAGACAAAAACTACAGACACTAGCCATAACTGGATCACCGCTCGAACTCCGCATGGGCACGTTACCTATAGTTAATGTGACTGAACATAAAACACTAGGGCTTTTAATAGACAGCCATTTGAACTGGAGCTCTCATGTTCACGCTCTTACCAAGAAAATAGCACAAAAAGTTTACCAACTTGCTAAAATTCAGCACTTCCTGGACAAAAGCACACGAAAAATATTCTATACATGCTATATCCAATCACATCTCGATTACTGTTCCACAGTTTGGGATGGTTGCCCTAAATCTAATTTAAAACGACTATGTTCTCTACAAAACCGCGCTATTCGTCTGGTTTCTGACATAAAGCACGTTGAAAGTAATAATTTGTACAGTCATCTAAGACTTCTACCACTACAAAAGCGCTTCCTTTTCAACAAAGCCAAATTAGTGAATAAAATTATATCTCAAAATACCCCAGAGTATCTTCTGCCGCTGATTCAATCTAATGCAATGAACAGCAAGCGCCTAAATTTGTTTCATGTCTCAAAGCCTAGATTGGACCTATACAAAACATGTTTCGCCTATTCTGGTGCTCACTTATGGAATGATCTGCCTCCAGATCTGAAAACTCCAATGAGTCCCTACACATTTAACCGAAAACTCTTTCAATACTTAATCCATACCGACTATATGCCACCATAATTCAGTTACTGGTATAATTGATCAGTATAATTGTTCATTATAATTGTTTAACTATAATTGTTCACTATATATGTGTGTGCGTGTGGGAGCGAGAGAGAGAGAGAGAGAGAGAGAGAGAGAGAGAGGAGAGAGAGAGAGAGAGGAGAGAGAGAGAGAGAGAGAGAGAAAGTGGGTGTCAGTGAGAGGGAGAGAGTGAATGCGTGTGTGCGCACGTGCATGCGTGTGTGTGGAGAGAGTGATTGAGCGAGAAATGGTGGGGGAATGTGTCAGTGCATGCATTCGTACGTGTATGTGTGAGAGTGAGTGAGGGAGTGTATGCGTGCGTGCATGCGTTCATGTGTATGTGTATGTGTGAGAGAGTGTGATTGAGAGAGTGAGTGTGTGTGTGTGTGAAGGATTGTGTGTTATAGAGTGAGACAGTGGGAGAGTTGATGTGTTAGTGTGTGTGTGTGTGTGTGTGAGCGCGCGCATGCGTGTGAGTGTGTGTATATGAAAGAATACAGAGAGAGAGAGAGAGAGAGAGAGAGAGAGAGAGAGAGAGAGAGAGAGAGAGAGAGAGAGAGAGCTGAGCAGATGCATGTCATGTAACACGCATGTTATGTAACACGCGAATCCATATGTTTGTGTATTCTCATCTGTCATATTATCAGTTAAATACCATTTGATTTTATCATGCATAATATAAACTCATGTTCATTACTGTAGTTTGAGTGAGTGAGTCAGTGAGTGTGAATGAGAGACAGAACGAGTGAGCGTGAGAGTGAATGAGTGAGCGGGAGAGTGAATGAGTGAACGGGAAAGTGAATGAGTGAGCGGGAGAGTGAATGAGTGAGCGTGAGAGTGAATGAGCGGAAGAGTGAATGTGTGAGCGTGAGAGTGAATGTGTGTGTGAGAGAGAGAGAGAGAGAGAGAGAGAGAGAGAGAGAGAGAGAGAGAGAGAGAGAGAGAGAGCATCACTATTTTTACGTCACATACATTTTATGTACACATTTTTCTCCATGTTTAACATTTTTATGAGACTGCTCATGACAAGTGTCAGTGTATGTGTGTGAGTAAAGTGTGGGAGTTTGTTCATACTAGTTTCAATACTAACGTGAGACATTTTGTATGTGTCTAGATGTGAGGAAGTGTGAGTGTATGTGGAGGATGTGTGTGAGTGTGGGGATATGTGTGGGTGGGTGGTGTGTGGGTGGGGGTATGCATTTGGATGGGTTGGGGTGTGTGGGTTTTGGTGGGTAGTGGTATTTGTGGGTAGTGGTATTTGTGGGTGTTGTGGGATGTGTGGATGGATGTGTGGGGGTGAAAGTAGGGGTGTTGGAATGGGTGTGGGGGATGTGTGTATGGGTGGAGGATATGTGTATGGGACGGATGCAGGGGATGTGTGTTTATGTGGGTGGAGATGTGTGGATGGTTTGAGGAAGTATGTGTGGGAGGCGGGGTTGTGTGGGTAGGGGATTGTGTTGGGTGGATTTGGGATGGAAGGGCGGGTGGGGAGAAGTGTATGGTGTGTGGGTTTGAGATATGTGTGCGGTGTGTTGGTGGGGGATGTGTGAATGATGTGTGGGTGGAGGGTATGTTTGTGGTGGTATGGGTGGAGGATAGTGTGTGGTGTGGGGGATGTGTGTGATGGGTGTGGGGAATGTGCGTATGGGTGGGGTATATGTGTGGGTGAGCAGGGGATTGTGGTGGTTGGGGGAAGTATGTGGGGGAGTGTGGGTGGGAGATGTGTGTATGTGGATGGGGAATGTGTGGGTGGGGGTGTGTGAGTGGCTTAGGGATGTGTAGGTGGGTGAGGGAGTTGTATGTGTCGGGGTGGGATGTGTGAGTGGGTGGAGGATGTGTGTGGGGGTAGGGGTATTGTGATCGAAAGATGTTTGGTTGGGAGTGGGTGGGTGGGGGTGTGTGGGTGCGTAGTGGAGGATGTATGCGTGAGTGAGTGTGTGTTGGTGGACAGGTAGGGAATGCGTGTGTGGGTGGGGAGAGGTGTGTGGTGTGTTGGTTGGTGATATTGTGTGGGTGAGGTATGTGTGTGTGGGTGGGGGATTTTTGTGGTGTGTGAGTGGGGGTATGTGGGGTGGATGGTTAAGGGTATCTGTGTGGGTGTGGGTGGGAATATTGTGTGGTATCTGGGTGGGGGATATGTGTGTGGTGTGTAAGTGGGGATGTGTTGGTGAGGGATATGTGTGTATGGTGCGTGGGTTGGCAATAGTGCGTGGTAGGGGGTGTATGTGATGTGCGGGTGGGGGATTGTGTGGTGGGGTATTAGGTTAAGGCATGTGTGGGTAGGTGGAAGTTGTATGTGTGGGTGGTGGGGTGTGTGTGAGTGGATTGGGGATGTATGGGTGGTTAGGGAAGATGTGTGTGTGTGTGGGGGGGGGGGGGGGGTAGGGACATGTCAGTTGGTGGGGATGTGTGTGTATGGTTTGGGGATGTGTGAGTGGATGTGCGATGTGTGGGTTGGTGGAGGATTGTGTGTGTGGGTGGGGAATATGTTGTGGATGGAGATGTGGCTGGGGGATTGGTGGTTTGAGGTGTGGGTGGGGAGAGGATGTGTGGGGTAGGATGTGGATGGGCGTGGGATGTGTGGGTTGGTGGAGGAATGTTTGTGGGTGGCGAGTGTGTTTTGGTTGGGGGATCAGGTGAGGGCAGTGTATGTGGGTGGGGGATGTGCGGGAGGGAGATGGGTCGGTTGGTGGGGTATGTATGTGTCCCTTGGTGTGCGTGTGTGTCGGTAGGTGGGGGTGTTTATGTGTCCCTTGGTGCGCGTGTGTGTGGGTAGGTGGGGGTGTGGGCGGGGTGATGTATGGATAGGTGGGAGATGGGCCTCATAACATGGTAATTAGCCTTGTTTATGTTTACAACATTCATTTCACAATGTTTATTTTTCTTCCTATGTAAATGTATAATGCTCTTGATGAACGAAAGACGAGTGATTGGAAGGGCCGAATGTAAGATGGGCCTGCGCGCCCAATTTGTGACCCTAATAAAGTTGATTTGATTTGATTTGATTTGATACTGTCAGCAGCTCCAAACCATTCTCAGATATTATTAACTGCTGAAAGAGCCTGTAAAACATATGCTCTACCCCGGTTGCTGCCATCGCCCTTAGTGCAGTAAGTCCCCTATCAGCCTTAACCACCAAACCTCCACATGTTCCTTAAATGACATATACCTGTCAAAGGTAAACCAAAGTACTTCAGTTTACTCTCTCTATTGAGAGGACATTCATTCAATATAAATAGTGGGACGTCTGCTTACACAATTTGGTTATCCAGGGAGTACCACACACCCGATGCCTTGTCTGGGTTTATAACGGCCCCTGCGACCCTGCACCACTCCGATACCCTGTTTACTGCCATCTGCAGCCAAACCTTCCCTGTTTCTGTCCTGTCTTTACACTAGCACATCATCTGCAAATGTCAAGATTATACCAACACCTGGTGTCTCAATAGCAGCGATTTTGCTGATGTAGACATTAAAGAGCACTAGGGACTGCAGATCCCTATGGCAACGCATGTGTAATAGTACAGAGGTAAGAAGTCCAGGAACCCATGTGCAGTGCAACCTTATACTCATAAAGGACTGCCGCAACCCATCTTACAAGACAAGGGCAGACATCCATGTCCAGCAGAGTGTACATCAATCGATCAGACCTGACCCTGTTATATCCATCCTCCATGTCATTAGCCACAGCCACTGTCTCTTGTTTATCCAGGAAGCCCTCATAGACATAAAATGCAGCAGTTGCCGCATTGGCCAAGTTGTCCTTCCCAGGCCGGTAACTCCCGAACCCTTTGGGAAGCAGAGTAAGACTTTCCTAATTTCCCTGGACCCTATGGGCTACAATCTTTTCGAGGATTTTGCCAAAGGTGTTTTGCATGGTGTTTTGTATGGTTATGATTCGGTATCCATTAAGTCTGGAGTGATCCTTACCATGATTTTGGAGTGGGATCAGGAAGCTGTGCATCCCAACCTTGGGTAGTTCCGTCGTATTCATGCTTAGGTTGAAACAAAGAGCCATCTCCTATCCTATAAGTCCTCATCATTCAGTATACTCATTTGGGTGTACCACACCTCATCCGGGCATGGCGTTGTGACTTTAGCCTTCTTCACTACCCGTAAGCAAGCTACTAGGTCCAATATGGCTGATAGGTCGGAGATACGTTAAGGTCTGTGTGTGATTTCACTTCTAGAGGAGATTTGCTTACGCATATTTTCTCATTTTGGACTTTATCACGTGATTTCATCAACAAGCTACTGGACTGAATGTTTGGTTTGAAAATGAAATGCGGATATAATGTAAGATGCTTCTATTTGCAAAGTAAACATTCTTCTTCTTCTGCGTTCATCATGAAGTTTCTTTTTCTTTTTTGGGCGTGATTGCTTTGTGCAGAACTGTGTTCTTGCGCCATTAGGTCGACACATCCGACTTCTGCGGGCATTTGTTGACAGGGTTAACCTTCCCGGGGAAGTAATCATTCTGTTGTTAAGGTCAAGTATAGTCTGACAGAGTCTCATGAAGGAATTCAAAAATAATAAATAGCATCTTCTTCTTCTTCTTCTTTAGCGTTCCGAGCCATTGAGGTTCTTTGCTGCAAATAAATAGCATCTGTCCACAATATTTATGTATTCGGGATTGATGAGTTTTGATTCATCAGTACAGGAAAAACAGAATCGTGGAGGCAATTATTTCAATTATGTGCTTCTTCTTTGTATATTTTGGATTTTCATACCACCGATTCTTGTAAATACGGCATTACGTATAATTAACTTTACTTCTAGAGTACTCTCTAACTCAGTGACTAAAGCTTTTGTGCACTGGCTGTGACGTCATTATTTTGGTTGTGTTTATAAATATCAAACATCCAGAAGAACAGCGTAAATGGGTGCTCCATAGGAGCAGCCTCGCCCGGTAGGGATAGTCATGCGCACCAGGTGACTCCAGACTGTCAGCAGGCTACTAGGTGCAAAAGATTAATATCATTGAAAGTAGGAACTTGGAATGTTAGAACAATGAATGCAGATGGAAAATTAGAAAACAGCAAACAAGAAATGGAAAGAGAGAAGATTAACATAATAGGAATATCGGAAACGAGATGGAAAGGGACAGGGATAAGGACAGGAGATGATTATAAGATTGTTTACTCTGGGGGAGAAGAACACCAAAGAGGTGTAGCCATTATATTGGATAAACAAACATCAAATTCTGTCAAAGGATATCGAGCTGTGTCAGACAGAGTTCTATTAGTAAAATTAAACGGAAGACCTTTTAAAATAAATATCATTCAAGTATATGCCCCAACAAGTGAATGCAGTGAAGAAAGTATAGAGGAATTTTATAACGACATGGAGTCTGCTTTAAAGAATTGCAAAAAAATCAGAAATAAATATCATAATGGGGGATTTCAACGCAAAAAATAGGAAAGCAAGGCGATGGATGCAGTGTAGGCAACCATGGTTTGGGAGAAAGAAATGAAAGAGGATACAGACTTGTAGAATGGGCAAAAGTACAAGAAATGGTTGTAGGAAACACCTGGTTTAAACAGCATCCTAGAAGATTATGGGCATGGAGGAGTCCAGACAGCAGGATTAAAAACCAGATAGTTTACATCCTGATTAGCAGAAGGTTTCGAAATGCGTTAACAGTCGTAAAAACAGTTCCAAATGCAGACTGTTACAGTGATCACAGATTAATTACAGGCACATTGAGGGTAAAGTTAAAGAAAGTCAAGTATATAGCAGGAAACCCTAAATATGACTTGTGCAAATTGAAAACTGACAAAGATATACAAGATAATTTTAACATAGAAGTAAAGAACAAATTTGATTTATTGTCTGATCTAGAGATCCTATTTCAAGATGTAGATGATCAATGGGAAATGCTGAAGAATTCAATCAGTTGTGCAGCAGAAAAGACTATTCCAAAATTAAAGAAAGTGGGCCGTAAGACATGGATGACTGAAGAAATTTTACAACTAATGGAAACAAGAAGACAGAACAAAAATAATCCTGCTAAATATGAAGAAATTCACAGAAAAGTCAGAACCTTATTTAGGGAGGCAAAAGAAACATGGCTTGAGAAAAACTGCGAAGAAATTGAAAAACAACACAACAGTAAAAATGCGAAATTAATGCACAAAAGAATCCAGGAGCTTAATAATCAAAGAACACGTACATCAGCAGGCTGCCTAAAGACAAAAGATGGAAGAGTCATAATAGAAAAAGATCAGATCTTACATGTATGGTCAGAAAACCCTTTATGATGACAACAGAGACGAACACTACGATGTTCAAAATAATAATGAAGGACCAGCAATTTTGAAGATGGAGGTTCAGAATGTTCTTAACCATATGAAATCTGGCAAGACCCCCGGTTCAGACAGTGTCACAACAGAAATGATTAATGCTTTAGAAGAATATGGAATAGATAAAGTTACCAGTCTGCTTAATACAATATATGATACTGGAAATATACCTCATGAATTATGTAATTCTGTATTTATTGCAATCCCAAAGAAATCAGGAGCCTTGGAATGTGATCAACATCGAACAATTAGTGCAATGAGTGATCACGAGATTTTGCTAAGAATTATCATACAAAGAATTAGGAGGAAAATACAACCTGAAATAGGAGAAGAGCAATGTGGGTTTGTAGAAGGAAAGGGTACAGTAAATGCTGTATATTTACTGAGAACCGTAATTGAACGATCTATAGAAGTAAACAAAGATCTACACCTTTGCTTTATTGACTACACAAAGACTTTCGATAAAGGGAGACATGTCGACATGAGAAGGATGCTTGAAGATCTACAAATTGATGGAAAAGACCTTAGACTTGTAAAAAACATATATTGGAAACAACAAGCTGCCTAAGAGTTGATAATGAATATCAGCCTATCAAGAGAGGTGTGAGACAGGGATGTGTAATGTCTCCAGATCTGTTTTCCCTGTACAGTGAAAATATTTTCAGAAATATTGAAGATATGGAAGGAATCAACATTGGGGGACGATGCATCAATAACATTAGATATGCAGACGATAAGTCTTGATTGCAGACAATGAACAGGACCTGCAACATTTAGTAGATGCAGTTGTTACACACAGTGAACAACGTGGGTTAGAATTAAATTGTAAAAAGACACAGATTATGGTCGTCACTAGGAAGAACGAAATACCACAATGTAATATACAAGTAAATGGGCAGATTCTTCAACAATTGAATAGGTACAATTATCTCGGAACAGTAATAACATCTGATGGGAGATGCCTTGAAGAGATTAGAACAAGAATCGCCATGGCAAAAGTAGCCTTTAGCAAGATGAAAAACATACTGACCAATAAAAAGATGTCAATTGAAACGAGAAAAAGAGTGTTGAGGTGCTACATAGAACCTGTACTTTTATATGGATGTGAAGCTTGGACAATGAGCAGTCAAGCTTAAAAACATCTGATGGCTGTAGAAATGTGGTTTCTGAGGAAAATGCAAAGAATACCATGGACAGCCAGAAAGACCAATGAACAGGTCCTTCAAGAAACAAATGGAGATCGTAAACTGATTAGAGATATTAGACGCAGACAGTCAAAATTTTTTGGGCATGTTATGAGAAGAAATAAATTGGTGAACTTTGTGACAACTGGTAAGATCAAAGGGAACAGACCAAGAGGAAGACCTAGAAGCAAATACCTGGATGGCTTGGCCTCGTGGCATGGTCGAGACAGAAACACAGAGCTGATCCACGACTCTGGTGATCGAGTGAGATGGCAAAACATGATCGCCCACGCTTACCGGCATGGCACATGATGGATGGATGGAAGAACAGCTGCGTTATGTGGACCTTGGTGATACTTAAATCAAGGACTCCGATCACCACCACTGTCGTGTGTTTCTTTTAAAGTGTCGTCCCTGGAGTGAGGGGAATCAACACCCACATTATATTTTAACCCCCTATCATTATCCTGGAGAATTTACTAGATTCCGTCCACCACACTCCCTCAGTTTATGGACACCTCTTTCTCTCCCTCTATCATCACTGGATCATGCCCCCTCTCATTCTTCTCCAACTCAACATACTCAACAACTCTAGCTTCCAAAAATTAATAACAATTAATTTATTAAAAGAAAAGTGTAATGTATGTGAGAAATGTATGCGAAGAATGTGTGTCGTATACTATAATGTGTGTAGAATCGGACCAGCCGATTAGGAGCCAAGTCAGATCATCCTAGCAAGGTTACACCACAGCACGTTAGGTCGGCACACAAAGACCTCACCGAGTGATGTGTCTCTCCTGCCAGTCGCTGACTTTCTCCGGTAACTACTTGGTAATCCATATACATGATCATCCGAAATAGATACAGTCTATAGTTTAACACTGATCATGGATCGATTACGCACTGCATACTATAAGTCCCTATAGTTCTTAAATGTACCAATCACTGTACTGTGAAACTAGGTATCACTGTTATTGGTAACACACTTGATTCTATCTATGGTCTAGATTATCACAAAGACAATGTCCCTTGTACTATTCCACTGGAATCTACAACTCCATGTGAATGCTACGTTTAATGTTCCTTTTTAGTCCCTAGTGTTCATTTGATATGTGGTGTAACAACGAACATCACCCATCCTAGGTGAACCTTATCACACAGGAATCGTTTATATGGTTCTGCTCAACTGAGCCATGTTCTGGTGGACCCTCCTGATTATGGGCCCAGCATAAACACTATTGTATAAACTTTCTTCTCTGAAGTTATTCCTCTTATTAAAACATTGATTGTTCATCTTGTGTTCTTCCTACCCGGAGTAGAACTTCATCAAAACCAGTGTAGAGCTTCCTCGTAACTGGCGGGGAACCTGTTAGAGAAATAACACACCTGGTGAGAGTACTAGTCACTGACCTTACTAGCTGAGTGTAGGCCTACGGCCTCGCTCAGATATGTATCAGCGAACTAAACTCTGTCATGGAGCAGAGGAGCTCATCACCTTGGTCCGAATTAGGATAAGACAAGGAAAAACCAATAGACAGAGTGCAGAACCCCAGTGGGCACCCCACTGGAAGATCCTACCATTGGACATTTCCCCTATCTCCCAACTCATCCTCAATCTCTCCAAATATCACCCCACTACACTATTCTCACTAGCAGAGCTAATTATCATATCACCCTAGCTAGTTTTTACAATGCAGCTGCCTACAGTAGCCGACACTCTTTTACTACCTAACCAGAACGCAACACACTACGTTAAAGTCCTAAACTCTAACTATCACCAGTCTATCCTACATTAATTATACCTAAATACAATCTATGGAGTACCTTATGTAACACTGCTTTACTCCTGAATCACATCTACATTTTGCCATGACAGGCACGTGTATATTAAATTTAATTAATCCCGCACACGGTAGATGTTTTCCAAATTCATACAGAGCTAGCGAAACACTGTCCGTCTAGGCCAACTCTCTTGTTTACAATCGCTGCAACCAGTTAGGTTTTCTGCAGTCAGAGATTGTCCGAGTGACGTCATTCTCCTGTCAACAACATCTCCCCTTTCTACAACCAAAGCAACCGTCTGTCCCTTCATCTCGCGAGTTGGGCAATTCAACATGCCGACAATTTTCTGTCTTGCGGGGAAACTCTCAAGGACGGCTGTACCGTTTGATCTCACCGCCGCCAGTAACAAACAACTTGCAGCTGTGAATCAGACTGTCGCTGTTATTTGTATCATCTGATCGTTAATTCACAGTGATTCCGCGACAACCACCATAAATTGTAAGCATCGCCGTTCTTCTATAACAGATCAGCCAAAGTCAAATTAAATTTCAACCATATTCAGAAGTTCGTGTGTCGAATAAGACCACAGTCTGCTCTAGCAAAGGAAAGGTGCTGAAGACCGAGGCAGCCAGCCAGGAGGCGCACCACAAAATTAGCTGCCACGCAATTACGCCATGGAATATGTCGACAACTGCTAAACGTTCTGGTGCTCACCCTGCTTTGAACCCCCAGGCCGGGCCCTATGCCTCGTAAGGGTCTAACCACAACTACTGGAGGTTCTTCTCAGACAATCATACCAAACAAAGACTTAAAATAATGCACTGGAATGCGGAGAATGTCAACAACAACCACAAAAAAAAAAGGAAAGAAAGAAAACAAATAATAGAACTAGAAACATCTTGAACCAGAAAGAGTAAACGTATGTTGCTTGCAAGAAACTCACCTCAACGAAAATATAGCTTTCACAATCAGAGGTTACCAGTGTTACCGATCTGACCGAATGGACAGGCGAAAGGGTGGGATATTAACCCAATGGTTCCCAAATTAAAGTTTACATGGAAGGGGCTGAGTATCAAAAACTTAAACTTAAGACAGGCAATACAGACCTTCACCTGATCAATTACTACTGTCCAAATGACCGTCCACGGGAACTTGACACACTACCATTAAAAGAAAAAAATGTTTGTGTGTGGCGATTTCAACGGACACTCGCAGAGCTGGGGTTATGAACACATGGACCAGAGAGGAGAGAGACTGGAAGACTGGCAGGATGAGAATAGATTCATCTTGATTAACAAGCCGTCTGACCCACATACCTTCTACTCGAGAACATGGCACACTACAACAACACCTGACCTGGCATTTCATTCACCAGACCTGAAGTGGAACATTACACGAATATATTGGGAAACAGCCAGTTGGCAGTGACCATCGGCCAGTCTTTCTAACTGTAGAAAATGAGGTTGTAAGTGAAAGCAGCACTCTCTCATGGTGGAACTACAAGAAAGCTGACTGGGCAATGTACAAGCATCGCACCAGCATGCTGGTTAGAAACTTGAACACTGAAAAGGACATAAATAAAGTAGTTGAAGAGTTTGGGAAATGCATACTAAAGGCAGCACGAGAAACAGTACCAAGAGGAGTCCTGTAACGTGATCGTCGTGGTTTCCCAGCCTACGTAACACTTTTACTGTGTATACTGGCACCTGAGGCTAAACAGGTAGATACTCTTGCCCCTTTCACCTGTACTGACCACCTCACAAGTAAGATAAGTTGTTTCAGTCTACAAGACTCCCAATAGATTCCAGACTCCCGCTATTCTATCCCTCTTACCTAAGGACCTAGAACCCCAAGGCTCATCCAAGACATCAGACATTTACTTCAGTAAAGACATTTATTGTACACTAGCGTCGAAGCAGAATGGTGAAGACACTGATAGGAAGGATAGCTGTATACATATTAGAGTAGAGTAGAGTAGAGTAGAGTAGAGTAGAGTAGAGTAGAGTAGAGTAGAGTAGAGTAGAGTAGAGTAGAGTAAGAGATGATACCCTGATCATCATCAGGGACTGGAAGATCTGTTGTGTGTATCCATCTAGTCGGTCTTTGAGACTTACCGGGATCTCTCCAAGCAATGCTGTCTGGACACTTGTGAACTCTCCCGGTGATATGAAATGGGATTAGCCAAATAGACTCTTTGACTTTACCGGAATATCACCACCACAGATAGTAGTATAAAGGTCACTTAATGTTGTCGGCATTAGGACTTCTATTCTCAGCAGTCTAGCTGGGGCGACCCTTTGGCCTGAGGTGTCCCCTGTTGATCATCACTAAGTGAAGCAGTCATCCTTGAACCTACGAAATTAATGTCCATTCAATTGCTGTTGGAACCCTGGCTGGGTTTCTAGAACTTCATATACATGCATTGTCTCTAACCTATCAATGTCAGAAAACCCCTTAGCTGGGTTGAAGAAGTTCACACAAACCATAGTGTAATGTAGCTAGATCAATGTACTAACACTACTGACTGGAATACAGAAAGTCCACCAGTCCTTATAAAATGTAGCAGGAAAATGTCAAAACACTTCTGACTGGAATACACCAAATTCACCAGTCATCGTGGATGTAGCAGTCGTCAACTGTAGCAGATTCATACCTGTAAGTTGACGAGTATTATGCATGACATGACTCTACCTGAGTCTGGTAATAGAGAATGTTCTTCAAAGGGTTGATTCCGCTTTACCTAAGCTTGTTAGCCTCGTTAAACGACTGCTCTTTTCGATCAAGGTGTTTTCTAGTAGAAACATCATCGTCGGCATCACAACAACGGATGATCAATCATGATCTCTCCTGTATTATCTGTATGGTCTAGGCTACGGTTACCTTCCACGAGGTTGATGGTGTTGACTTGCTCTCAGCACCTTGACATCACCCAAACCTGGGCTGTGTCCCTGGAATGAGCCTGTAGTCAAATCGCTCCATTTATGTCTCAGCTTCGTGTTTACTACTTCTAAAGTAAATCCTGCGCAAAGAGAGAGGTATGTGAGAGAATTCGGCAGCAACACTGACGTCCCTAGACAACATACTTTCTATTCCTTCAGGAATTACATAGAAATCTAAAAAAGGTTACGGGATCTTCGCCATCAGGAAGATGAGCAGGCAAGTATGTGAATGCGCTATGTCTGCGCCTTTAATTGCCCGTCTGAGAGGTGCTGTACCAAGAAGGACTGGTCTAGTCATGAAGCACTTTCGCCCCTCACCTAGTACTTATATCTCTATTTCTCCTAGTGTTACCCTAAGTACATTGCCTAAATCTAATAGGCAATATATACAAGTAGAACATATGTCTCCGGTAGAGATGTCTGTCTGGACAACTCCCCATCATAGGCAACATAAACATCATTAATCAATTGATTAATCATATAAGTAATTAACAAGTTAAATAAATAAATCCATCCATTAGTTTCTCTTCTGGGAGCTCTTCCCCATGTCATGGAGAAACCCTCCTTGAGAAACCCTCTGCTCCAGAGGCAAGGAGTCTCAGCTGCAAAACATATCGTTTTCCACCCCATGTCGAAGGTGTAAATCCAACCTCCCGTTCCCTTACCACCTAGGTTAGCCGTTGGCAAAGTTAGAACGGTTCAACCGGCCTAGTGGGCCAGTCCAATCAACTGTGAAAATGCAACAAGTATTCTATCCCATATTTCCCATTGTCCCTCTGAGTAGCCCAGCACCCTTCTCTTTATCAGTAAACCCCTAGTATAGGTGTTGCCAGACTGTAAAGATAACGCATAGGAAAGTGTAGAGTATTTCACCCAATAGTTCCCCAATTCGTCAATCGGTTCTCCCAACATCATCACTCAGTTCCCCAAACATCACGAAGCGGTTCCCCAAAATCACCACTCGGTCCCCCAAACATCGCGACGGCAACGCACACGAATACCGCATCGACACACGTCGCTCCACGGCACATCGGTCATTTCGCATGGCACGACATCACAAAATATATACGCTACACTAGCACACTATATATTTCACCAATACAATATCACTACAATATTTAGCAACACTGATTCCTGGAATGAGACAAATATTTCATAGTAACTAAAATAGCCGCATCAAATGCCACAGCATAGCACCACAAGCACAGCACGAAATATCTTTAACACATCTATGAAAGAATTCCACCTCGCTTCAGCTAGTTGTTTAATCTAGAATCACCAGTAACCTAGTACATGTTAAACTAACACTTAGTCTGTCCTGAAAAAGGTACATTCGTGAATAGCAGTAATAATTTCACTACAATAGTAACATTCCGTTAAACCACTGCGTGTTCCTACACCACACAAATATAATACGGATCTCATAGCAATAGCCTATGTACAGGACTTGTTTACATAACATCAACTCACAGAAAAAGCGTTACACAGCCTGAATACACAAACACACGTAGCGACCCAGTTTTTCCCCTGGGTTATTGATCGCCGACCTCATAAATATTAATTAGTAATCGGACGCCCAGCGCGGAGTTTACAATCGCGAAATTCGCTGTATCAAGACACTAAAGGAATAACTAAAGTATTTACCTTAGACCAGGAGACATGACCAAGTTCAACTGTAGTTACTGTCTGACATTGGACTGCCCTTATAGACAATAGCAGCTTGTTTCAAGAGCGTCTGCTCTGGTTGACGGCTGAAATGACACTGATTCACAACAGGGCTTGCCGCTGAGTTGAGTGCAAAACTCAATTCACGCCGGAGTTGCTTATCGCGCAAAAGTTACTTTTCTCCTTGAATCATGGGTAAAATTCACGTGTGAATCATACCAGTTCACTTTCTCGGGTGGTCGAGTGCATCACGATAACTCGAACTTTCTACTTCGAGCAATTTCTCGAACGTTCTGGACCGGTCAAACAGCCGACTTTCCCAAAGTTAATTTTAACATGGCGACCTAATTCTCTCGTGGAGTTCTCCCGACGGGGATTCCCTTAGCGAAGGCCAGCTGGCTTGGACAAACTGGTGACAGGCCCGTAAACATTATAAACCCTACTGGAGTAGTGAACTGGAACAGTTGCATAATGATGTGGAAGTGTATAGAAAGCAAGCAGAGGCCAACCCCAGCCAAGAGCACAACAATAAATACCAGCACGAAAAAGCCAAATTTCAAAGGGCCATGCTGCAGGCTAGACGGTAAAGCTGGCAGGAGAAAACAGAGTCACTGAACTTTCAAAGAGACACAGGGAAGTTGTGGAAGCTAATTAAACAACTTAAGGATGAAGGCACAGGGAGAAACCAAAACATTGCACTACACAGAGACGGAAACATCTTAACAGGAAAGCAAGCAGCTGACCATTTTGCAGACTCATTCGCACATGATAACAAAATCCAAATTAGTCCAGAGAAACAACAAGAGATTCGAGAGATATGGCAACATATAGGACAGAATGATATAATACATGAGGTTATGGAGGCACCTATCACAGTCAGTGAACTGGAGCTAGCCATATCAAAACTGAAAATGAGAAAGTCACCAGGAGCTGATGGTATCTCCAGTGAAATTATTAGGAACCTAGGAACAGAGGCCAAGGCACAGCTGTTGCAGATCTTCAACACCTGGACCTTAGACAGCGTTCCACAAGCCTGGAGATACCCCTCTTAAGACCAGGGAAAGTTAGTTCCATTGTCTCCAGCTACCGACCTATTAGCCTCACCAGCTGTCTCTGCAAAACAATGGAGCAAGTCATCAATCACTGACTACAGTGGTACATTGAAATTGAAAACATCCTTGTGCCACAACAGGCTGGCTGTAGGCAGTGCTACTCTACGGAAGATCAGAAAACTTACCTCTCTCAAGAAATTGAGGATACATTCTAAGAAAACAATCTAGTGCTTGCGGCATGGATAGATCTGAAGAAAGCCTTTGACAAAGTCTGGAAAGAAAGTCTGATGAAGAAACTGAGATACTGTAAAGTCAATAGAAGAATGTACACATGGGGGAAAGCATACTTGCACAACAGAAGAGCCCGAGTACAGATAGACGGACTCAAGGGCAAGAAAGTACTATTGCGTCACGGTGTTCCCCAGGGCGGAGTATTGTCCCCCACACTTTTCCTAATCTTCATCAATGATCTCGTTGCTAATCAACCGTTTGGACGCTGATGACCTGGTGTTGTGGAGCACAAATAAACACGCATCAGTGGCCACTGGATCGCTACAAAGAGCTGTGGATACATTTGTTGCATGGGCGGATAGATGGTGTGTCAGCTAAAACACTGACAAGTGCAGCATCACTCTATTTACCCTCTCTCCAAAACAAAAGGCAAGGATCATCCAGATAAATGGAACATCCCTAAGAGAAGATAAAGAACCAGCATACCTTGGAGTAACATTTGATGACAGGTTGACATGAAGAAAACACATCAGAAAGGCAGTAGCAAAAGCCAGAAGGAAAATAGCCATCCTGAGACAGCTAAGTGGAACCACATCGGGAGCCAATGGGAAAATACTTAGCAAAGTTTATCAACAGAGCATACGACCACACCTGGAATACGGGTCAACTGCGTGGTTTTCAGCATCAAAACCCACACTACATATGTGGAAAGAATGAGATTGCGGGGGATCGGCAGGGGTTATGGAAGAATCTCAAAACTGAGTGAGAAGACCAGGATAACGTTTACTCAGATAACGGTGGGAACGATTAGTAGTATGACTCTTCGCTGGCTGTTGAACGAGGGGACGGAGCACGTATGGGAATGTCCCGAGTGCAGTGATGTCGGTTCTTAACTCAACTAACCTCAATTTAACATCCTCACCGACTTCATTTATAAACTGTTCCCACCTCATCCTTGTTGCCTCTGCTGCCTGGAGTTTATTATCCCGCATCTTTACATTTTTAATACTTTTCAGCCCCCTCCAATTCTGTGTCTGGTGAATGTGTTGCTCTCCGCAATGTGATCAACATCGCAAATATACTGTGTGTGTGTGTGTGTGTGTGTGTGTGTGTGTGTTTGTGTGTGTGTGTGTGTGTGTGTGTGTGTGTGTGTGTGTGTGTGTGTGTGTGTACACACTGAGCGTTTATAAAGTCTCACTACACTTTGTATGTAGAACAATGTTGGAAAATGAAGTGCATGTCGTCATAAAAATATGCTAAACAATTTATTAAATTAGTTACAATAGTCACTGCTATGGTATAACGCTGTTTTGAGGAAGCTGTAAAGTGCCAATGAAGTATTCATTATAACTGCTATTGGAAATATCCATTACGGGCTTCAAGACATGACTGCACACATCTCTTCATATTGTCGAATATTTTCTACAACGTGTCTGTGTTTTTTTTCTTGAATAGTAATTCTCATTGCTTCTTCCAGGTTGTCAATTGTGTGTATATTATTTTTGTAAACATTGACTTTCAAGACACCACATATATAATAATCTAAGGGAGTTACATCTGGAGAGCAAACATGTCAAATTCCACATGATATTATGCGATTTGCGAAAATTTCTTCCAAAAAAAAAAAAAAAAATGCGCAGTAATGCTTTAGCTGTGGGGGAAGTTACATCATCTTTATAGAACTATGCTTCTTCAATTTCACGCTCATTCAGCTGTTCTAAAAAGGTTTCAGGAAACCAGTACGGTACCGATCGGCGTTTATAGTGTCGTTGAAGAAAATTGGTCCAAGAAAACGTTTTTTACTGACGGCACATCATTCCTCAATTTTCTCAAGGTGTAGAGACGCTTCATGAAATGCAGTGGATTAAAATTGCTCCAAATATGAATATTTTGGTTCTTAACGTTGTCACGGAAAAAACTGCAGTTTAGTGATTCCTTGATAACTTACATATTAAAATACAAGGAAGAAGGAGGGTTAACCATTGTGTACTTCATTCTGAGATGAGGACGAATAAAAGATCATTGACCGACAAATATGAAAATAGAATACAGGTGTTCGTAAAGTTCATTGCTTGACGATCTGACCGGACACGGGAAACGGTACGATCGCGCTGGGGGAAACTTCGACACCGGACAAACACAGCGGGAGACGGTGATCAAAGAAATAAGAACTCTTTGATGGGCGACGAATGATGAGCGTAGGGGAATAGCGGAGAAGACGAAGGAGACACGACACGGAGCGCAATTAACACTACGTGATTTCACCGCTTTTTGATGGGCAGGATACGGCAAATTTGATTGTAGATCAAACAATCAACGGAGGATTGGACACTTGTTATAAATAGTAGCAACTGGGGTTGCTAGTTAGTGTGTGTTCCAAACTGGGCTGAATGATCTATGCCTCCTGAGTGGGGAAAGAAATACACGTCCCTAATGGTTTAAAGAAGATGGGATATTAGTGTGTTATTCGCTAGTGTATTTCGATTCCAGGAGGATAAGTGCATATATAAGGTATTAATACTTTAGAGTAATAGTTTTAGCATAGGCAAATAGATGTGTGAGCATAGCGTTTACCATTGCTTTCTATTAGTGAATAGTTTAGACTTTAGTGAATTCTGCTGTTTATGTCAGAGTAGTCTTTCGGAAGCTTTTCATTACGGCTGGAGAAAGACAATCACATAAACAGTAATATGAAGCAGACTTAAATCACCTGATCTAATGTTTATTACCCAGGTTCCACTACACAGCCAGACATATCAAAGAAGATAAACCAGTACATCTCTTGTACAGAGAAAGCAGTGTTGATAATAAAGGAAAGAACATTCACTTTAATCAGTCACTTCACAGGTGCAGTGAAAATATGTCACTATAGCAAAGTCAACCTAAACAGTCAATAAGAGTGGGTGACATAACGAATGCCAAGAAATATGTTTTGGTGAACTTCAGTGAAAGACCTTTATTCAAGCAGAACAAATAGGCTAACATATAATGCAATTAGGTAATCACCTAAAAGAAACATTGAAGAACACGAGAACATTTAACATAGAAATAGACATTTATATACAGTGATGATGTGTATTCAGTGGTGGACTATACTACCTTCCAAAACAGGACATATCTGAACTTCAGTGACTTACCTTTATTGGATTATGTTTCTGATGATAAGACATTGACAATTGTTTTCAATAATTGGATTACGTCCAGACTCAAGCCGGAAAGGAATATCCAGGGTGAGATCGTTCCACTTCTATGTGTGATGTCTGATGTTTTGGCCGTTTGAAAACGCTAGAGAAACTACGAAGACTAACGTCTAAATGTCCTATCTTGCACTCACATTAGCAGACACTAACAACTACATCTACACATTCAATACGTACAACTGACATAGTTTTCAACAATAAACAGGTTATTAATTGTTGGAGGAAACTCTTGTCAGGGTATGTTATGAAGGCTTGTGAGGGAGATAGAGAGAGAGAGATATATAGTGTATGGAAGACAGAAGGGAGGAGTGTAGACAAAAGTCATTCAATAGTTCCAATAGTAGAAAGATATTAAAAGTGTACTTGTCGAATCCACTTTCCTCCAGGGACGACGAGTGACATAAATGGTGGAGCGAGCGGGGTAGTAGATAATACCCACATGAACTGGAGGCATAACATTGCATATGCATAGAGGGGTACCTGCATATTGGCACAGGCATAGCGGAGTACCTGCATGTTGGGACATACTGATGGGAATAAAAATAAGTATACATTGATGACTTTTAATGGAAGGACGTCCATTGGATATATGGTGCCATTACATTTATGGTGGAAACATTTCATTAACGCTGGTGACTTTACAGTGAGAAAGTTCCAGACAGGGTGAATGTGGATAGGTGGTAAGACATATTACATACCTAGTCACACGGTCACACGTCTACATAAGTCTTTATCCTATATCTCCTCTTGTGGATGAGAGAGTGGTTGTGATGTACTGTGTGGTGTTGTAGATTTATAATATTAGATAGACATAGATAATGATATAAGTTCTAGGTAGATTATCTGTTTATAGTGAGTACTACTTACTGCTTTGAGGGGTCTTTACTAAGCCGGCTGACTTACATTCTTAACTATGACAACTCCTAAAGTAACTACAGCAGAACTAAGGGCCAACGGGGAGGCAATTGGTTTAGCTGGTTCGGAACTAACTGATTACATACAGGAAAGAGAGCGAGAAATTCGACAAGAAGAACGAGAAGATCGAAAGGCCGAGTTGGAAGTGAGAAGAATAGAGGTGGAGACCAAACGAATGGAAATGGAACAAGAGGCCAAGAAAATGGAAATGGAACAAGAGGCCAAGAAAATGGAAATGGAATAAGAGACCAAACGAATGGAAATGGAACAGGAGGCCAAGAAACTGGACCAGGAGACCAGGAGACTGGGACTGGAACAGGACAACAAGAGGTTGCAAGCAGAGGAAGCCAACAAGATAAGGGAACATGAATACCGCATGCGAGAACTGGAGCTCAAGACACAAACGAAGGGAGAAACTGACGGGACAGAAGGAGGATCCTTTTCCCAGGGTTCACTCAACATGAGTGGACAGGGTTACCATGCCATGAAGTTTCCCTTGGCGGTCTTTGATGAAAGTAAAGAGAAGATATACCAGTTTTTGGATCGGTTCGAGGCCATGGCAGTCGCTATGGGACTGGATAGAACCCGATGGGCTCTTAAATTATCCCAGGCCTTACGTGGTTCGGGCTACGAGGTCTACACACGCCTACCACCAGGACAGGAAAATCAGTATGAGGAATTAAAAGCCGCTTTGATGAAGCATTATGAAGTCACAGCACAAACGTATCGAAAGAAGTTTAGATCGTCTAGACGAGAGCCGGGAGAGCTATTCGCCGCCTACAGTCTGAGGTTGAAATCCTATCTCCAGAAATGGATGGACTTGGCAGAATTCAAGAGGGATTATGAGAGTCTCGAAGAGATGATGGTGGTCGACCTGATGCGAAAACAAATGTCGAAACCTCTCAGAACCTTCTTGGGAGAACAAGGGGCGGAACGGATTGATGTTGTGAATAAGCTGGCGGAACGATTCGTAGAGGTACATGGAGAGGCGGCGGAACTAAGTACACAAACCAAAGGTCAGGAGAAACAAGAGAAAAAGAAACCTAAAAACTGGGAAGGAGAAAAAGTGGAACCTTATATAAAGACGTCACTGGAGAGTTCCGAGAAGGTGAAGGAAGGAAACCAGAACACCTCGAATTCTCCAGCGAAACGACAGTGGTCCGAGAAGTGGTGTGCATTCTGCAAGGTGCCATCTCATAACACGAAGGACTGCAGATCGAAACCTAAAAGTTCTTACTTCGCAGCATGCAAAGTGATTCCTACGACGGTGATCACAGACGAGGCTGAGGTCGGCGAAGGAGAAAGGAACAAAAAGGACACACGGAAACCTAGGAGGAGGGAAATCGCACGTCAGGGAAAGGACAAGAGGGAAACCTGCAATAGTAACCAAGTTCAAAAGGGGTGGGTAACGTCGGGAAAGGCGAGAAATACCCAGGACTCCAACCGAAGATTGGCTGACCCGATACAATATCGCCCAAGATGGTCCTGGAAGCAAAAGTCCAGGAGATTTGGGAAAGACGACTCGGTCCAACGAGGACGAGGCGGAACATCCCCAGAGGAAAAGCCGGGGGAAACCAAGAGAATATGGAAACAGTGTTACAGTCAGGATGGGACAATCCGTCTGTATTGTGAGCCATCGCTTACACCAGTCGAAAGGAGGTCGACTGAACGTACAGGGGCGATGTGCCAGCACTAATGGTGATCATGAGTAGTAGGGTAGGGTGCATATGAGGTCGCCTACTGGATGAGGTGCTGATCCATGTGAGGATCCAATCATATCATCAACACGTGATGTTCATAGCTACTTCGAGAGAAGCTCAACGCACGGTGGATGTGATGGACGTTGTTGCTGCAACAGGACTTCACAGTGGAATACATCCCTGGTAAGGAGAATGTAGGAGCAGATTTCTGATCTATACATCCAACTCCAGAGGAAGAGGAATAAGTTGGAGGATCATAGGAATCAAAACTACAGGGATGAAGAGTCGACGCGGTCAACTCTCTTAAGAGGGGGCCTGTCACGGAAAAAACTGCAGTTTAGTTATTCCTTGATAACTTACATATTAAAATACAAGGAAGAAGGAGGGTTAACCATTGTGTACTTCATTCTGAGATGAGGACGAATAAAAGATCATTGACCGACAAATATGAAAATAGGATACAGGTGTTCGTAAAGTTCATTGCTTGACGATCTGACCGGACACGGGAAACGGTACGATCGCGCTGGGGGAAACTTCGACACCGGACAAACACAGCGGGAAACGGTGATCAAAGAAATAAGAACTCTTTGATGGGCGACGAATGATGAGCGTAGGGGAATAGCGGAGAAGACGAAGGAGACACGACACGGAGCGCAATTAACACTACGTGATTTCACCGCTTTTTGATGGGCAGGATACGGCAAATTTGATTGTAGATCAAACAATCAACGGAGGATTGGACACTTGTTATAAATAGTAGCAACTGGGGTTGCTAGTTAGTGTGTGTTCCAAACTGGGCTGAATGATCTATGCCTCCTGAGTGGGGAAAGAAATACACGTCCCTAATGGTTTAAAGAAGATGGGATATTAGTGTGTTATTCGCTAGTGTATTTCGATTCCAGGAGGATAAGTGCATATATAAGGTATTAATACTTTAGAGTAATAGTTTTAGCATAGGCAAATAGATGTGTGAGCATTGCTTTCTATTAGTGAATAGTTTAGACTTTAGTGAATTCTGCTGTTTATGTCAGAGTAGTCTTTCGGAAGCTTTTCATTACGGCTGGAGGAAAGACAATCACATAAACAGTAATATGAAGCAGACTTAAATCACCTGATCTAATGTTTATTACCCAGGTTCCACTACACAGCCAGACATATCAAAGAAGATAAACCAGTACATCTCTTGTACAGAGAAAGCAGTGTTGATAATAAAGGAAAGAACATTCACTTTAATCAGTCACTTCACAGGTGCAGTGAAAATATGTCACTATAGCAAATTCAACCTAAACAGTCAATAAGAGTGGGTGACATAACGAATGCCAAGAAATATGTTTTGGTGAACTTCAGTGAAAGACCTTTATTCAAGCAGAACAAATAGGCTAACATATAATGCAATTAGGTAATCACCTAAAAGAAACATTGAAGAACACGAGAACATTTAACATAGAAATAGACATTTATATACAGTGATGATGTGTATTCAGTGGTGGACTATACTACCTTCCAAAACAGGACATATCTGAACTTCAGTGACTTACCTTTATTGGATTATGTTTCTGATGATAAGACATTGACAATTGTTTTCAATAATTGGATTACGTCCAGACTCAAGCCGGAAAGGAATATCCAGGGTGAGATCGTTCCACTTCTATGTGTGATGTCTGATGTTTTGGCCGTTTGAAAACGCTAGAGAAACTACGAAGACTAACGTCTAAATGTCCTATCTTGCACTCACATTAGCAGACACTAACAACTACATCTACACATTCAATACGTACAACTGACATAGTTTTCAACAATAAACAGGTTATTAATTGTTGGAGGAAACTCTTGTCAGGGTATGTTATGAAGGCTTGTGAGGGAGATAGAGAGAGAGATATATATATATAGTGTATGGAAGACAGAAGGGAGGAGTGTAGACAAAAGTCATTCAATAGTTCCAATAGTAGAAAGATATTAAAAGTGTACTTGTCGAATCCACTTTCCTCCAGGGACGACGAGTGACAAACGTATCCAGATAGATCAAACGATGCCTCATAAGAGAAGAATGTTACATCGAGAATTGATTCGCTTTCTTTAGCTAAAAAAGTTTGAAACCACGTGGAGTTGTTGACACTGGATAGATTATCACACTTCAGACACAGCAGGCCTACCAAATTGCGGAGCAACTTCCACATTTCCCGTAGCAAGAAACTTATTCAACACATTTCTAACCCTGATGCGATGAGAAGGTTGTTTATCGGAAAATCATGCTGTAAATCTTTGAAAAACCATCTGTGTGTATCGACCGCCATTTCGAAACACTTGTTCAACCAAAAACATTCTTTCTTCAGTTAATAACACCCCTCTTTTTGGAGTGCAAAGTATTACCCCAGCAGACGACAGCCATTCGTCGCATAATGCTTCACGATGGACTTTGGAGCACATTTTGTGATGACATCATGTACTTCAATTTAGAAATGTTTTCTACATACAAAGTGTAGTGATACTTTACAGACATCCGGTATATACGAGGGTAGGTCAGAAAGTTATGCACTAAAATTATTATCTCTTTAGCTGTTAATAACATACACATGAAACTTAGTCACAATGTTCAGGCACATGTGCAGCAAACATTTCTACTTCTCAACATAATCCCTAACAACTGTAACTGCTTTACGCCATCTTGAAATAAGAGCATGTTTCCCAGATCTATACCACATTTTGTCCAGTTCTAGT